>JBAIZL010000386.1:5322500-5325000 GCA_036971475.1 Prosapia bicincta
GTCTACTTGCCACCACAAGAAAACCTGCATCACAGTGATTTAGTGAATTTAATAAGCCAGTTACCAACTCCGTTCTTATTGGTAGGGGATTTTAATGCCCACCATTCGTCTTGGGGATCTCCGACTAGGAACTCTCGAGGTGACCTTGTTGAGAGTGTGAGAACGGAACTGGACTTATGTCTGCTAAATGACGGTTCGCCTACCCATTTAGCAGCATCTACTGGTGGATGGACAGCTGTTGACCTATCGATTTGCAGCCCTCAATTAGCTACTAGATGCACATGGTCGGTACTCAACGATTTGTATGGAAGCGACCATGTGCCTATTAAGATCAGTTTATGTGACTCCCAACCCTGTTATACCCGAAATCCCAGATGGATTTTGCGAAAAGCCAACTGGGACTCCTACTCGAATTACCTTGTATCACTTGACATGGATTATTTGACACCCATTGATGAAAATATAAAAAATTTTACGAAAGCAATTTTAAATGCCGCTGAAAAGACCATTCCGAAAACCTCTACGTATCCACGCCGACCGCCTGTGCCGTGGTGGAACGATGAATGCACAGAAATCCTCCGTTTACGACGAAGAGCTCTTAGGAAGTTTAAACGACACCCAACGAATGGAAACCTTCAGGAATATAAAATACTCCGTGCGAAAGCACGTAGGATTTTTAGGCTGAGTAGAAAGAACTCTTGGGAACAGTACATTAGCACAATTAGACGAACAACTCCGTCTTCCACAGTGTGGAGGAAACTAAGATCAGTTTGTGGTACTTTCTCTCCGTTGCCAGCCATTGCGCTGAAACAACCGGATGGAAGAATAATCTCAAACCGTGATGATATTGCTAATGTACTTGGTAAATCATTTTCTAACTTTTCTGCTACTACAGCCTACAATAGATTATTCCAGATTTATAAACTGAAGGAAGAAGCAATACCGTTTACTGTTGGGTCGTCTGGGGACTCTCCTTTAAACACTCCTTTCTCTATAGGGGAATTGGAGTCAGCTCTTGCGTCAACGAAGGATTCTGCACCAGGTCCTGATTCCATTGTGTACTCCATGCTAAAACATCTACCATCATCGGCGAAACTTGTCCTCCTTCGAGTATACAATCGTTTATTCGAGGAGCGCTCTTTCCCCGATGCATGGTTAGAATCGACTGTAATTCCTCTTTTGAAGCCAGGTAAAGACAAAACCAATCCCAGTAGTTATAGACCTATATCCCTTACAAGCGTCTTATGCAAACTACTGGAGAAGATGGTCAACCGCCGTCTTGTCTGGTACCTAGAAACCAATGACCTTATTTGCAACGAACAGTGTGGTTTCAGGCAAGGACGATCATCCGTTGACCAATTGGTTTTGTTAGAATCCGCTATTCAAGATGCCTTTCTCTTGCGTCAAACACTCGTTGCTGTTTTCTTCGACCTTGAGAAGGCATACGATATGGCATGGAAAAGAGGAATTCTGAACACTTTAAAATCATGGGGTATACAAGGGAATATCCTAGCATTCATCGCTAACTTTCTTTCAAACAGATCTTTCCGCGTTCGACTTGGAGGCACGTATTCAAACAGCTATACACAAGAGAATGGTGTACCGCAGGGCAGCGTGCTGAGCGTCACGCTGTTTGCCGTTGCAATAAATAGTATCACCAGTAATATACGATCTCCGGTACACTGTTCCCTTTTTGTGGATGACTTTTGTATATATGTGCCTGCTCGTAGTATGGCAACTGCGGAAAGATCTTTGCAGTTAGCAATATACAGATTGGAGGAATGGTCAAAATCTACAGGTTTTAAATTCTCTGCTTCGAAGACCCAATGTGTAGCATTTCGTCGTCGTAGGCAACACCAGGAGCCGATCCTTTTTCTTGACGGGGTTCAGCTTCAAACCACGGATAGTGTTCGATTTCTAGGTCTTTTATTTGATAAAAGACTCTCATGGATCCCACATGTTCGTGATTTGAAGGTGAGATGCAATAAGAAATTGGATATGTTAAGAGTCCTTAGTGGTACGAATTGGGGAGCAGACAGAACTAGTATGCTTCGATTTTATCGCGCGGTCGTTAGATCGCGCATTGATTATGGCTGTCAAGCCTATTCATCCGCACGACTTACAGTTCTGAAAACTCTCGATGCTGTCCACCACTCTGGACTTAGACTGGCTACTGGTGCATTTAGAACTAGCCCAATCCCTAGTCTTCTTGTCGAGGCTGGGGAACCCGCTCTTTCAAGACGACGTCAGATGCTACAAATATCTTACGTTTCTGTTCTTCGAAGCAAACCCAACCACCCGGCATTTGAAAGAGTCTTTTATAATACGCTAAATCAAGTGTACAATACACGTCAACGTTCGACCGCTCCCTTTGGCATACGAACGTTAAGAATATTGGATGACCTTGAGTTGCAACTTCCAACTATGTTTGAACGACAAATGTGCTATCTACCTCCATGGATAATAAAAACGCCGCACTTCGATTTCTCATTGTCCAGTT
>JBAIZL010000388.1:0-107133 GCA_036971475.1 Prosapia bicincta
CATTTGAATTAGCCTTTTGTTTATGTTTTTATAGTTTGTACTGATAGTATGGTTGTGTTATGCCCTTGGTTTATTAGTTGTTGCAGTGGAGATGGCTATATTAGGCCTTTAGTGTGTAGGTAAGTTCCTAATGTCATTTGAATTAGTCTTGTGTTTATGTTTGTATAGTTTGTACTGATAGTATTGTTGTGTTATATCGTTAGTTTATTAGTTGTTGCAGTGGAGATAGCTATATTAGGCCTTTTGTGTGTAGGTAATTTCCTAATGTCATTTTAATTAGTCTTGTGTTTATGTTTGTCAAGTTTGTACTGATAGTATTGTTGTGTTATATCGTTATTTTGATGAGTTGTTGCAGTGGAGATGGCTATATTAGGCCTTTTTTGTGTAGGTAATTTCCTAACGTCATTTTAATTAGTCTTGTGTTTATGTCTGTCAAGTTTGTACTGATAGTATGATTGTGTTATGTCGTTAGTTTATTAGTTGTTGCAGTGGAGATGGCTGTATTAGGCCTTTTGTGTGTAGGTAATTTCCTAATGTCATTTTAATTAGTCTTGTGTTCATGTTTGTCAAGTTTGTACTGATAGTATGGTTGTGTTATATCGTTAGTTTAATAGTTGTTGCAGTGGAGATATCTATATTAACCCTTTTGTGTGTAGGTAATTTTATAATGTCATTTGAATTAGTCCTGTGTTTATGTTTGTCAAGTTTGTACTGCGAGTATGGTTGTGTTATGTCGTTAGTTTATTAGTTGTTGCAGTGGAGATGGCTGTATTAGGCCTTTTGTGTGTAGGTAATTTCCTATTGTCATTTTAATTAGTGTTGTGTTTATGTTTGTCAAGATTGTAGTGCAAGCATGGTTGTGTTATGTCGTTAGTTTATTAGTTGTTGCAGTGGAGATGGCTATATTAGGCCTTTAGTGTGTAGGTAAGTTCCTAATATCATTTGAATTAGTCTTGTGTTTATGTTTGTATAGTTTGTACTGATGGTATGGTTGTGTTATGCCCTTGGTTTATTAGTTTTTGCAGTGGAGATGGCTATATTAGGCCTTTTGTGTGTTGGTAATTTCCTAACGTCATTTTAATTAGTCTTGTGTTTATGTTTGTCAAGTTTGTACTGATAGTATGGTTGTGTATGTCGTTAGTTTATTAGTTGTTGCAGTGAAGATAGCTATATTAGGACTTTTGTGTGTAGGTAAGTTCCTAATGTCATTTGAATTAGTCTTTTGTTTATGTTTTTATAGTTTGTACTGATAGTATGGTTGTGTTATGCCCTTGGTTTATTAGTTGTTGCAGTGGAGATGGCTATATTAGGCCTTTAGTGTGTAGGTAGGTACCTAATGTCATTTGAATTAGTCTTGTGTTTATGTTTGTATAGTTTGTACTGATAGTATTGTTGTGTTATATCGTTAGTTTATTAGTTGTTGCAGTGAAGATAGCTATATTAGGCCTTTTGTGTGTAGGTAATTTCCTAATGTCATTTTAATTAGTCTTGTGTTTACTTTTGTCAAGTTTGTACTGATAGTATTGTTGTGTTATATCGTTATTTTGATGAGTTGTTGCAGTGGAGATGGCTATATTAGGCCTTTTGTGTGTAGGTAATTTCCTAATGTCATTTGAATTAGTCTTGTGTTTATGTTTGTCAAGTGTGCTCTCATATAGTAGTTGTGTTATATCGTTATTTTGATAGTTGTTGTAGTGGAGATGGCTATATTAGGACTTTTGTGTGTAGGTAATTTCCTAATGTCATTTGAATTAGTCTTGTGTTTATGTTTGTCAAGTTTGTACTGATAGTATGGTTGTGTTATGTCGTTAGTTTTTTAGTTGTTGCAGTGGAGATGACTGTATTAGGCTTTTTGTGTGTACGTAATTTCCTATTTTCATTTTAATTAGTCTTGTGTTTATGTTTGTCAAGTTTGTACTGCGAGTATGGTTGTGTTATGTCGTTAGTTTATTAGTTGTTGCAGTGGAGATGGCTGTATTAGTCCTTTTGTGTGTAGGTAATTTCCTACTGTCATTTTAATTAGTGTTGTGTTTATGTTTGTCAAGATTGTAGTGCAAGCATGGTTGTGTTATGTCGTTAGTTTATTAGTTGTTGCAGTGGAGATGGCTATATTAGGCCTTTAGTGTGTAGGTAAGTTCCTAATATCATTTGAATTAGTCTTGTGTTTATGTTTGTATAGTTTGTACTGATGGTATGGTTGTGGTATGCCCTTGGTTTATTAGTTTTTGCAGTGGAGATGGCTATATTAGGCCTTTTGTGTGTAGGTAATTTCCTAACGTCATTTTAATTAGTCTTGTGTTTATGTTTGTCAAGTTTGTACTGATAGTATGGTTGTGTTATATCGTTATTTTGATAGTTGTTGCAGTGGAGATGGCTATATTAGGACTTTTGTGTGTAGGTAATTTCCTAATGTCATTTTAGTTGGTCTTGTGTTTATGTTTGTCAAGTTTGTACTGACAGTATGGTTGTGTTGTGTCATTAGTTTATTAGTTGTTGCAGTGAAGATAGCTATATTAGCACTTTTGTGTGTAGGTAAGTTCCTAATGTCATTTGAATTAGTATTTTGTTTATGTTTTTGTAGTTTGTACTGATAGTATGGTTGTCTTATGCCCTTGGAATATTAGTTGTTGCAGTGGAGATAGCTATATTAGGCCTTTTGTGTGTAGGTAATTTCCTAATGTCATTTTAATTAGTCTTGTGTTTATGTTTGTATAGTTTGTACTGATAGTATTGTTGTGTTATATCGTTATTTTGATGAGTTGTTGCAGTGGAGATGGCTATATTAGGCCTTTTGTGTGTAGGTAATTTCCTAACGTCATTTTAATTAGTCTTGTGTTTATGTCTGTCAAGTTTGTACTGATAGTATGGTTGTGTTATGTCGTTAGTTTATTAGTTGTTGCAGTGGAGATGGCTGTATTAGGCCTTTTGTGTGTAGGTAATTTCCTAATGTCATTTTAATTAGTCTTGTGTTTATGTTTGTCAAGTTTGTACTGATAGTATGGTTGTGTTATATCGTTAGTTTAATAGTTGTTGTAGTGGAGATGGCTATATTAACCCTTTTGTGTGTAGGTAATTTCCTAATGTCATTTGAATTAGTCTTGTGTTTATGTTTTTTATAGTTTGTACTGATAGTATGGTTGTGTTATGCCCTTGGTTTATTAGTTGTTGCAGTGAAGATGGCTATATTAGGCCTTTAGTGTGTAGGTAAGTTCCTAATGTCATTTGAATTAGTCTTGTGTTTATGTTTGTATAGTTTGTACTGATAGTATTGTTGTGTTATATCGTTAGTTTATTAGTTGTTGCAGTGAAGATAGCTATATTAGGCCTTTTGTGTGTAGGTAATTTCCTAATGTCATTTTAATTAGTCTTGTGTTTATGTTTGTCAAGTTTGTACTGATAGTATGGTTGTGTTATATCGTTAGTTTAATAGTTGTTGTAGTGGAGATGGCTATATTAACCCTTTTGTGTGTAGGTAATTTCCTAATGTCATTTGAATTAGTCTTGTGTTTATGTTTTTTATAGTTTGTACTGATAGTATGGTTGTGTTATGCCCTTGGTTTATTAGTTGTTGCATTGGAGATGGCTATATTAGGACTTTTGTGTGTAGGTAATTTCCTAATGTCATTTGAATTAGTCTTGTGTTTATGTTTGTCAAGTTTGTACTGATAGTATGTTTGTGATATGTCGTTAGTTTTTTAGTTGTTGCAGTGGAGATGACTGTATTAGGCCTTTTGTGTGTAGGTAATTTCCTATTTTCATTTTAATTAGTCTTGTGTTTATGTTTGTCAAGTTTGTACTGCGAGTATGATTGTGTTATGTCGTTAGTTTATTAGTTGTTGCAGTGGAGATGGCTGTATTAGGCCTTTTGTGTGTAGGTAATTTCCTATTGTCATTTTAATTAGTGTTGTCTTTATGTTTGTCAAGATTGTAGTGCAAGCATGGTTGTGTTATGTCGTTAGTTTATTAGTTGTTGCAGTGGAGATGGCTATATTAGGCCTGTAGTGTGTAGGTAAGTTCCTAATATCATTTGAATTAGTCTTGTGTTTATGTTTGTATAGTTTGTACTGATGGTATGGTTGTGTTATGCCCTTGGTTTATTAGTTTTTGCAGTGGAGATGGCTATATTAGGCCTTTTGTGTGTTGGTAATTTCCTAACGTCATTTTAATTAGTCTTGTGTTTATGTTTGTCAAGTTTGTACTGATAGTATGGTTGTGTATGTCGTTAGTTTATTAGTTGTTGCAGTGAAGATAGCTATATTAGCACTTTTGTGTGTAGGTAAGTTCCTAATGTCATTTGAATTAGTCTTTTGTTTATGTTTTTATAGTTTGTACTGATAGTATGGTTGTGTTATGCCCTTGGTTTATTAGTTGTTGCAGTGGAGATGGCTATATTAGGCCTTTAGTGTGTAGGTAGGTACCTAATGTCATTTGAATTAGTCTTGTGTTTATGTTTGTATAGTTTGTACTGATAGTATTGTTGTGTTATATCGTTAGTTTATTAGTTGTTGCAGTGAAGATAGCTATATTAGGCCTTTTGTGTGTAGGTAATTTCCTAATGTCATTTTAATTAGTCTTGTGTTTACTTTTGTCAAGATTGTACTGATAGTATTGTTGTGTTATATCGTTATTTTGATGAGTTGTTGCAGTGGAGATGGCTATATTAGGCCTTTTGTGTGTAGGTAATTTCCTAATGTCATTTGAATTAGTCTTGTGTTTATGTTTGTCAAGTTTGCTCTCATATAGTAGTTGTGTTATATCGTTATTTTGATAGTTGTTGCAGTGGAGATGGCTATATTAGGACTTTTGTGTGTAGGTAATTTCCTAATGTCATTTGAATTAGTCTTGTGTTTATGTTTGTATAGTTTGTACTGATAGTATTGTTGTGTTATATCGTTATTTTGATGAGTTGTTGCAGTGGAGATGGCTATATTAGGCCTTTTGTGTGTAGGTAATTTCCTAACGTCATTTTAATTAGTCTTGTGTTTATGTCTGTCAAGTTTGTACTGATAGTATGGTTGTGTTATGTCGTTAGTTTATTAGTTGTTGCAGTGGAGATGGCTGTATTAGGCCTTTTGTGTGTAGGTAATTTCCTAATGTCATTTTAATTAGTCTTGTGTTTATGTTTGTCAAGTTTGTACTGATAGTATGGTTGTGTTATATCGTTAGTTTAATAGTTGTTGTAGTGGAGATGGCTATATTAACCCTTTTGTGTGTAGGTAATTTCCTAATGTCATTTGAATTAGTCTTGTGTTTATGTTTTTTATAGTTTGTACTGATAGTATGGTTGTGTTATGCCCTTGGTTTATTAGTTGTTGCAGTGAAGATGGCTATATTAGGCCTTTAGTGTGTAGGTAAGTTCCTAATGACATTTGAATTAGTCTTGTGTTTATGTTTGTATAGTTTGTACTGATAGTATTGTTGTGTTATATCGTTAGTTTATTAGTTGTTGCAGTGAAGATAGCTATATTAGGCCTTTTGTGTGTAGGTAATTTCCTAATGTCATTTTAATTAGTCTTGTGTTTATGTTTGTCAAGTTTGTACTGATAGTATTGTTGTGTTATATCGTTATTTTGATAGTTGTTGTAGTGGAGATGGCTATATTAGGCCTTTTGTGTGTAGGTAATTTCCTAACGTCATTTTAATTAGTATTGTGTTTATTTCTGTCAAGTTTGTACTGATAGTATGGTTGTGTTTTGTCGTTAGTTTATTAGTTGTTGCAGTGGAGATGGCTGTATTAGGCCTTTTGTGTGTAGGTAATTTCCTAATGTCATTTTAATTAGTCTTGTGTTTATGTTTGTCAAGTTTGTACTGATAGTATGGTTGTGTTATATCGTTAGTTTAATAGTTGTTGCAGTGGAGATGGCTATATTAACCCTTTTGTGTGTAGGTAATTTCCTAATGTCATTTGAATTATTCTTGTGTTTATGTTTGTCAAGTTTGCTCTGATAGTATAGTTGTGTTATATCGTTATTTTGATAGTTGTTGCAGTGGAGATGTCTATATTAGGACTTTTGTGTGCAGGTAATTTCCTAATGTCATTTGAATTAGTCTTGTGTTTATGTTTGTCAAGTTTGTACTGATAGTATGGTTGTGTTATGTCGTTAGTTTTTTAGTTGTTGCAGTGGAGATGGCTGTATTAGGCCTTTTGTGTGTAGGTAATTTCCTATTTTCATTTTAATTAGTCTTGTGTTTATGTTTGTCAAGTTTGTACTGCGAGTATGGTTGTGTTATGTCGTTAGTTTATTAGTTGTTGCAGTGGAGATGGCTGTATTAGGCCTTTTGTGTGCAGGTACTTTTCTATTGTAATTTTAAATAGTCTTGTGTTTATGTTTGTATAGTTTGTACTGATAGTATGATTGCGTTATGCCGTTAGTTTATTAGTTGTTGCAGTGGAGATAGCTATATTAGGACTTTTGTGTGTAGGTAAGTTCCTAATGTCATTTGAATTAGTCTTTTGTTTATGTTTTTATAGTTTGTACTGATAGTATGGTTGTGTTATGCCCTTGGTTTATTAGTTGTTGCAGTGAAGATGGTTATATTAGGCCTTTAGTGTGTAGGTAAGTTCCTAATGTCATTTGAATTAGTCTTGTGTTTAGGTTTGTATAGTTTGTACTGAGAGTATTGTTGTGTTATATGGTTAGTTTATTAGTTGTTGCAGTGAAGATAGCTATATTAGGCCTTTTGTGTGTAGTTAATTTCCTAATGTCATTTTAATTAGTCTTGTGTTTATGTTTGTCAAGTTTGTACTGATAGTATTGTTGTGTTATATCGTTATTTTGATAGTTGTTGCAGTGGAGATGGCTATATTATTCCTTTTGTGTGTAGGTAATTTCCTAACGTCATTTTAATTAGTCTTGTGTTTATGTCTGTCAAGTTTGTACTGATAGTATGGTTGTGTTTTGTCGTTAGTTTATTAGTTGTTGCAGTGGAGATGGCTGTATTAGGCCTTTTGTGTGTAGGTAATTTCCTATTTTCATTTTAATTAGTCTTGTGTTTATGTTTGTCAAGTTTGTACGGCGAGTATGGTTGTGTTATGTCGTTAGTTTATTAGTTGTTGCAGTGGAGATGGCTGTATTAGGCCTTTTGTGTTCAGGTACTTTTCTATTGTAATTTTAAATAGTCTTGTGTTTATGTTTGTATAGTTTGTACTGATAGTATGATTGCGTTTTGCCGTTAGTTTATTAGTTGTTGCAGTGGAGATGGCTATATTAGGTCTTTTTTTGTGTAGGTAAATTTTTAACGTCATTTTAATTAGTCTTGGGTTTATGTTTGTCAAGTTTTTACTGAGAGTATGGCTGTGTTATGTGGATAGTTTATTAGTTGTTGCAGTGGAGATGGCTATATTAGGACTTATGTGTGTAGGTAATTTCCTAATGTCATTTTAATTAGCCTTGTGTTTATGTTTGTCAAGTTTATACTGATAGTATGGTTGAGTTATGTCGTTAGTTTAAAAGTTGTGTCAGTGGAGATGGCTGTATTATTCCTTTTGTGTGTAGGTAATTTCTTATTGTCATTTTAATTAGTCTTGTGTTTATGTTTTTCAAGTTTGTAGTGCGAGCATGGTTGTGTTATGTCGTTAGTTTATTAGTTGTTGCAGTGGAGATGGATATTTTAGGCCTTTAGTGTGTAGGTAACTTCCTAATGTCATTTGAATTAGTCTTGTGATTATGTTTTTATAGTTTGTACTGATAGTATGGTTGTGTTATGCCCTTGGTTTATTAGTTTTTGCTGTGGAGATGGCTATATTAGGCCTTTTGTGTGTAGGTAACTTCCTAATGTCATTTTAATTAGTCTTGTGTTTATGTTTGTCAAGTTTGTACTGATAGTATGGTTGTGTTATGTCGTTAGTTTAAAAGTTGTGTCAGTGGAGATGGCTGTATTAGGCCTTATGTGTGTAGGTAATTTCCTATTGTCATTTTAATTAGTCTTGTGTTTATGTTTTTCAAGTTTGTAGTGCGAGCATGGTTGTGTTATGTCGTTAGTTTATTAGTTGTTGCAGTGGAGATGGCTATATTAGGCCTTTAGTATGTAGGTAATTTCCTAATGTCATTTGAATTAGTCTTGTGTTTATGTTTGTATAGTTTGTACTGATAGTATGATTGCGTTATGCCGTTAGTTTATTAGTTGTTGCAGTGGAGATGGCTATATTAGGTCTTTTTTTGTGTAGTTAAATTTTTAACATCATTTTAATTAGTCTTGGGTTTATGTTTGTCAAGTTTATACTGATAGTATGGTTGTTTTATGTCGTTAGTTTAAAAGTTATGTCAGTGGAGATGGCTGTATTAGGCCTTTTGTGTGTAGGTAATTTCTTATTGTCATTTTAATTAGTCTTGTGTTTATGTTTGTCAAGTTTGTAGTGCTAGCATGGTTGTGTTATGTCGTTAGTTTATTAGTTGTTGCAGTGGAGATGGCTATATTAGGCCTTTAGTGTCTAGGTAAGTTCCTAATGTCATTTGAATTAGTCTTGTGATTATGTTTGTATAGTTTGTACTGCAAGTATGGTTCTGTTATGCCCTTGGTTTATTAGTTTTTGCAGTGGAGATGGCTATATTAGGTCTTTTGGGTGTAGGTAACTTATTAATGTCATTTTAATTAGTCTTGTGTTTATGTTTGTATAGTTTGTACTGATAGTATGGTTGTGTTATGCCCTTGGTTTATTAGTTTTTGCAGTGGAGATGGCTATATTAGGCCTTTTGTGTGTAGGTAACCTCCTAATGTCATTTTAATTAGTCTTGTGTTTATGTTTGTCAAGTTTGTACTGATAGTATGGTTGTGTTATGTCGTTAGTTTATTAGTTGTTGCAGTGGAGATGGCTGTATTAGGCCTTTTGTGTGTAGGTAATTTCCTATTTTCATTTTAATTAGTCTTGTGTTTATGTTTGTCAAGTTTGTACTGCGAGTATGGTTGTGTTATGTCGTTAGTTTATTAGTTGTTGCAGTGGAGATGGCTATATTAGGCCTTTAGTATGTAGGTAATTTGCTAATGTCATTTGAATTAGTCTTGTGTTTATTTTTGTATAGTTTGTACTGCGAGTATGGTTGTGTTATGTCGTTAGTTTATTAGTTGTTGCAGTGGAGATGGCTATATTAGGCCTTTAGTGTGTAGGTAAGTTCCTAATGTCATTTGAATTAGTCTTGTGTTTATGTTTGTATAGTTTGTACTGATAGTATGGTTGTGTTATGCCCTTGGTTTATTAGTTTTTGCAGTGGAGATGGCTATATTAGGCCTTTTGTGTGTAGGTAATTTCCTAATGTCATTTTAATTAGTCTTGTGTTTATGTTTTTCAAGTTTGTACTGAAAGTATGGTTGTGTTATGTCGTTAGTTTATTAGTTGTTGCAGTGGAGATGGCTGTATTAGGCTTTTTATGTGCAGGTACTTTCTATTGTAATTTTAAATAGTCTTGTGTTTATGTTTTTCAAGTTTGTACTGAGAGTATGGATGTGTTATGAAGTTTTTTTATTAATTGTTGCAGTGGAGAGAGCTATATTAGGCCTTTTGTATGTAGCTAGTTTCCTAATGCCATTTTATTTAGTCTTGAGTTTATGTTTGTATAGTTTGTACTGATAGTATGGTTGTGTTATGTCGTTAGTTTCTTAGTTGTTGCAGTGGAGATGGCTGTATTAGGCCTTTTGTGTGCAGGTACTTTTCTATTGTAATTTTAAATAGTCTTGTGTTTATGTTTGTCAAGTTTGCTCTGATAGTATAGTTGTGTTATATCGTTATTTTGATAGTTGTTGCAGTAGAGATGGCTATATTAGGACTTTTGTGTGTAGGTAATTTCCTAACGTCATTTGAATTAGTCTTGTGTTAATGTTTGTCAAGTGTGTACTGATAGTATGGTTGTGTTATGTGGTTAGTTTATTAGTTGTTCCAGTGGTGATGGCTGTATTAGGCCTTTTGTGTGTAGGTAATTTCCTTTTTTTCATTTTAATTAGTCATGTGTTTATGTTTGTCAAGTTTGTACTGCGAGTATGGTTGTGTTATGTCGTTCGTTTATTAGTTGTTGCAGTGGAGATGGATATGTTAACCCTTTTGTGTGTAGGTAATTTCCTAATGTCATTTTAATTAGTCATGTGTTTATGTCTGTCACGTTTGTACTGATAGTATGGTTGTGTTATGTCGTTAGTTTATTAGTTGTTGCAGTGGAGATGGCTGTATTAGGCATTTTGTGTGTAGGTAATTTCCTAATGTCATTTTAATTAGTCTTAAGTTTATGTTTGTATAGTTTTTACTGCGAGTATGGTTGTGTTATGTCGTTAGTTTATTAGTTGTTGCAGTGGGGATGGCTATATTAGGCCTCTAGTGTGTAGGTAAGTTCCTAATGTCATTTGAACTAGTCTTGTGTTTATGTTTGTATAGTTTGTACTGATAGTATGGTTGTGTTATGCCCTTGGTTTATTAGTTGTTGCAGTGGAGATGGCTATATTAACCCTTTTGTGTGTAGGTAATTTCCTAATTTCATTTGAATTAGACTTGTGTTTATGTTTGTCAAGGTTGCGCTGATAGTATGGCTGTGTTATGTCGATAAATTATTAGTTTTTGCAGTGGAGATGGCTATATTAGGACTTTTGAGTGTAGGTAATTTCCTAATGTCATTTTAATTAGTCTTGTGTTTATGTTTGTCAAGTTTGTACTGATAGTATGGATGTGTTATGTCGTTAGTTTTTTAGTTGTTGCAGTGGAGATGGCTGTATTAGGTCTTTTTTGTGTAGTTAAATTTTTAACATCATTTTAATTAGTCTTGGGTTTATGTTTGTCAAGTTTATACTGATAGTATGGTTGTGTTATGTCGTTAGTTTAAAAGTTGTGTCAGTGGAGATGGCTGTATTAGGCCTTTTGTGTGTAGGTAATTTCTTATTGTCATTTTAATTAGTCTTGTGTTTATGTTTGTCAAGTTTGTAGTGCTAGCATGGTTGTGTTATGTCGTTAGTTTATTAGTTGTTGCAGTGGAGATGGCTATATTAGGCCTTTAGTGTCTAGGTAAGTTCCTAATGTCATTTGAATTAGTCTTGTGATTATGTTTGTATAGTTTGTACTGATAGTATGGTTCTGTTATGCCCTTGGTTTATTAGTTTTTGCAGTGGAGATGGCTATATTAGGTCTTTTGGGTGTAGGTAACTTATTAATGTCATTTTAATTAGTCTTGTGTTTATGTTTGTCAAGTTTGTACTGATAGTATGGTTGTGTTATGTCGTTAGTTTATTAGTTGTTGCAGTGCAGATGGCTATATTAGTACTTTTGTGTGTAGGTAATTTCCTATTGTCATTTTAGTTAGTCTTGTGTTTATGTTTGTCAAGTTTGTACTTATAGTATGGTTGTGTTATGTCGTTAGTTTAAAAGTTGTGTCAGTGGAGATGGCTGTATTAGGCCTTATGTGTGTAGGTAATTTCCTATTGTCATTTTAATTAGTCTGGTGTTTATGTTTGTCAAGTTTGTAGTGCGAGCATGGTTGTGTTATGTCGTTAGTTTATTAGTTGTTGCAGTGGAGATGGCTATATTAGGCCTTTAGTATGTAGGTAATTTGCTAATGTCATTTGAATTAGTCTTGTGTTTATGTTTGTATAGTTTGTACTGCGAGTATGGTTGTGTTATGTCGTTAGTTTATTAGTTGTTGCAGTGGAGATGGCTATATTAGGCCTTTAGTGTGTAGGTAAGTTCCTAATGTCATTTGAATTAGTCTTGTGTTTATGTTTGTCAAGGTTGTACTGATAGTATGGTTGTGTTATGTCGTTAGTTTATTAGTTGTTGCAGTGGAGATGGCTGTATTAGGCCTTTAGTGTGTAGGTAATTTCCTATTTTCATTTTAATTAGTCTTGTGTTTATGTTTGTCAAGTTTGTACTGCGAGTATGGTTGTGTTATGTCGTTAGTTTATTAGTTGTTGCAGTGGAGATGGCTGTATTAGGCTTTTTGTGTGCAGGTACTTTTCTATTGTAATTTTAAATAGTCTTGTGTTTATGTTTTTCAAGTTTGTACTGAGAGTATGGATGTGTTATGAAGTTTTTTTATTAATTGTTGCAGTGGAGAGAGCTATATTAGGCCTTTTGTATGTAGCTAGTTTCCTAATGCCATTTTATTTAGTCTTGAGTTTATGTTTGTATAGTTTGTACTGATAGTATGGTTGTGTTATGTCGTTAGTTTCTTAGTTGTTGCAGTGGAGATGGCTGTATTAGGCCTTTTGTGTGCAGGTACTTTTCTATTGTAATTTTAAATAGTCTTGTGTTTATGTTTGTCAAGTTTGCTCTGATAGTATAGTTGTGTTATATCGTTATTTTGATAGTTGTTGCAGTAGAGATGGCTATATTAGGACTTTTGTGTGTAGGTAATTTCCTAACGTCATTTGAATTCGTCTTGTGTTAATGTTTGTCAAGTGTGTACTGATAGTATGGTTGTGTTATGTGGTTAGTTTATTAGTTGTTCCAGTGGTGATGGCTGTATTAGGCCTTTTGTGTGTAGGTAATTTCCTTTTTTTCATTTTAATTAGTCATGTGTTTATGTTTGTCAAGTTTGTACTGCGAGTATGGTTGTGTTATGTCGTTAGTTTATTAGTTGTTGCAGTGGAGATGGATATGTTAACCCTTTTGTGTGTAGGTAATTTCCTAATGTCATTTTAATTAGTCATGTGTTTATGTCTGTCAAGTTTCTACTGATAGTATGGTTGTGTTATGTCGTTAGTTTATTAGTTGTTGCAGTGGAGATGGCTGTATTAGGCCTTTTGTGTGTAGGTAACTTCCTAATGTCATTTTAATTAGTCTTGTGTTTATGTTTGTCAAGTTTGTACTGATAGTATGGATGTGTTATGTCGTTAGTTTTTTAGTTGTTGCAGTGGAGATGGCTGTATTAGGCCTTTTGTGTGTAGGTAATTTCCAATTTTCATTTTAATTAGTCTTGTGTTTATGTTTGTCAAGTTTGTACTGCGAGTATGGTTGTGTTATGTCGTTAGTTTATTAGTTGTTGCAGTGGAGATGGCTATATTAGGCCTTTAGTGTGTCGGTAATTTCCTAATGTCATTTGAATTAGTCTTGTGTTTATGTTTGTATAGTTTGTACTGCGAGTATGGTTGTGTTATGTCGTTAGTTTATTAGTTGTTGCAGTGGAGATGGCTATATTAGCCCTTTAGTGTGCAGGTAAGTTCCTAATGTCATTTGCATTAGTCTTGTGTTTATGTTTGTATAGTTTGTACTGATAGTATGGTTGTGTTATGCCCTTGGTTTATTAGTTTTTGCAGTGGAGATGGCTATATTAGGCCTTTTGTGTGTAGGTAACCTCCTAATGTCATTTTAATTAGTCTTGTGTTTATGTTTGTCAAGTTTGTACTGATAGTATGGATGTGTTATGTCGTTAGTTTTTTAGTTGTTGCAGTGGAGATGGCTGTATTAGGCCTTTTGTGTGTAGGTAATTTCCAATTTTCATTTTAATTAGTCTTGTGTTTATGTTTGTCAAGTTTGTACTGCGAGTATGGTTGTGTTATGTCGTTAGTTTATTAGTTGTTGCAGTGGAGATGGCTATATTAGGCCTTTAGTGTGTCGGTAATTTCCTAATGTCATTTGAATTAGTCTTGTGTTTATGTTTGTATAGTTTGTACTGCGAGTATGGTTGTGTTATGTCGTTAGTTTATTAGTTGTTGCAGTGGAGATGGCTATATTAGCCCTTTAGTGTGCAGGTAAGTTCCTAATGTCATTTGCATTAGTCTTGTGTTTATGTTTGTATAGTTTGTACTGATAGTATGGTTGTGTTTTGCCCTTGGTTTATTAGTTTTTGCAGTGGAGATGGCTATATTAGGCCTTTTGTGTGTAGGTAACTTCCTAATGTCATTTTAATTAGTCTTGTGTTTATGTTTGTCAAGTTTGTACTGATAGTATGGTTGTGTTATATCGTTATTTTGATAGTTGTTGCAGTGGAGATGGCTATATTAGGACTTTTGTGTGTAGGTTTTTCCTAATTTCATTTTTATTAGTCTTGTGTTTATGTTTGTCAAGTTTGTACTGCGAGTATGGTTGTGTTATGTCGTTAGTTTATTAGTTGTTGCAGTGGAGATGGCTAAATTAGGAATTTATTGTGTAGGTAAGTTCCTAATGTAATTTGAATTAGTCTTGTGTTTATGTTTGTCATGTTTTACTGATAGTATGGTTGTGTTACGTCGTTAGTTAATTAGTTGTGTCAGTGGAGATGGCTGTATTAGGCCTTTTGTGTGTAGGTAATTTCCTATTGTAATTTTAATTAGTCTTGTGTTTATGTTTGTATAGTTTGTACTGCGAGTATGGTTGTGTTATGACGTTAGTTTATTAGTTGTTGCAGTGGAGATGGCTGTATTAGGCCTTTTGTATGCAGGTACTTTTCAATTGTTATTTTAAATAGCCTTGTGTTTATGTTTTTCATGTTTGTACTGAGAGTATGCTTGTGGTATGAAGTTATTTTATTAATTGTTGCAGTGGAGAGAGCTATATTAGGCCTTTTGTGTGTAGCTAATTCCCTAATGCTATTTTATTTAGTCCTGTGTTTATGTTTGTATAGTTTGTGCTGATAGTATGATTGCGTTATGCCGTTAGTTTATTAGTTGTTGCAGTGGAGATGGCTATATTAGGCCTTTAGTGTGTAGGTAAGTTCCTAATGTAATTTGAATTAGTCTTGTGTTTATGTTTGTCATGTTTTACTGATAGTATGGTTGTGTTATGTCGTTAGTTTATTAGTTGTGTCAGTGGAGATGGCTGTATTAGGTCTTTTGTGTGTAGGTAATTTCCTATTGTAATTTTAATTAGTCTTGTGTTTATGTTTGTCAAGTTTGCTCCGATAGTATAGTTGTGTTATATCGTTATTTTGATAGTTGTTGCAGTGGAGATGGCTATATTAGGACTTTTGTGTGTAGGTAATTTCCTAATGTCATTTGAATTAGTCTTGTGTTTATGTTTGTATAGTTTGTACTGCGAGTATGGTTGTGTTATGTCGTTAGTTTATTAGTTGTTGCAGTGGGGATGGCTATATTAGGCCTTTAGTGTGTAGGTAAGTTCCTAATGTCATTTGAACTAGTCTTGTGTTTATGTTTGTATAGTTTGTACTGATAGTATGGTTGTGTTATGCCCTTGGTTTATTAGTTTTTGTAGTGGAGATGGCTATATTAACCCTTTTGTGTGTAGGTATTTTCCTAATGTCATTTGAATTAGTCTTGTGTTTATGTTTGTCAAGTTTGCGCTGATAGTATGGCTGTGTTATGTCGATAGATTATTAGTTGTTGCAGTGGAGATGGCTATATTAGGACTTTTGAGTGTAGGTAATTTCCTAATGTCATTTTATTTAGTCTTGTGTTTATGTTTGTCAAGTTTGTACTGATAGTATGGTTGTGTTATGTCGTTAGTTTTTTAGTTGTTGCAGTGGGGATGGCTATATTAGGCCTTTAGTGTGTAGGTAAGTTCCTAATGTCATTTGAACTAGTCTTGTGTTTATGTTTGTATAGTTTGTACTGATAGTATGGTTGTGTTATGTCGTTAGTTTTTTAGTTGTTGCAGTGGAGATGGCTGTATTAGACCTTTTGTGTGTAGGTAATTTCCTATTTTCATTTTAATTAGTCTTGTGTTTATGTTTGTCAAGTTTGTACTGCGAGTATGGTTGTGTTATGTCGTTAGTTTATTAGTTGTTGCAGTGGAGATGGCTATATTAGGCCTTTAGTGTGTAGGTAATTTCCTAATGTCATTTGAATTAGTCTTGTGTTAATGTTTGTATAGTTTATACTGCGAGTATGGTTGTGTTATGTCGTTAGTTTATTAGTTGTTGCAGTATAGATGGCTATATTAGGCCTTTAGTGTGTAGGTAAGTTCCTTATGTCATTTGAATTAGCCTTGTGTTTATGTTTGTATAGTTTGTACTGATAGTATGGTTGTGTTATGACCTTGGTTTATTAGTTTTTGCAGTGGAGATGGCTATATTAGGCCTTTTGTGTGTAGGTAACCTCCTAATGTCATTTTAATTAGTCTTGTGTTTATGTTTGTCAAGTTTGTACTGATAGTATGGATGTGTTATGTCGTTAGTTTTTTAGTTGTTGCAGTGGAGATGGCTGTATTAGGCCTTTTGTGTGTAAGTAATTTCCAATTTTCATTTTAATTAGTCTTGTGTTTATGTTTGTCAAGTTTGTACTGCGAGTATGGTTGTGTTATGTCGTTAGTTTATTAGTTGTTGCAGGGGAGATGGCTATATTAGGCCTTTAGTGTGTCGGTAATTTCCTAATGTCATTTGAATTAGTCTTGTGTTTATGTTTGTATAGTTTGTACTGCGAGTATGGTTGTGTTATGTCGTTAGTTTATTAGTTGTTGCAGTGGAGATGGCTATATTAGGCCTTTAGTGTGTAGGTAAGTTCCTAATGTCATTTGAATTAGTCTTGTGTTTATGTTTGTATAGTTTGTACTGATAGTATGGTTGTGTTATGCCCTTGGTTTATTAGTTTTTGCAGTGGAGATGGCTATATTAGGCCTTTTGTGTGTAGGTAACTTCCTAATGTCATTTTAATTAGTCTTGTGTTTATGCTTGTCAAGTTTGTACTGATAGTATGGTTGTGTTATATCGTTATTTTGATAGTTGTTGCAGTGGAGATGGCTATATTAGGACTTTTGTGTGTAGGTTTTTCCTAATTTCATTTTAATTAGTCTTGTGTTTATGTTTGTCAAGTTTGTACTGCGAGTATGGTTGTGTTATGTCGTTAGTTTATTAGTTGTTGCAGTGGAGATGGCTAAGTTAGGCCTTTAGTGTGTAGGTAAGTTCCTAATGTAATTTGAATTAGTCTTGTGTTTATGTTTGTCATGTTTTACTGATAGTATGGTTGTGTTAGGTCGTTAGTTTATTAGTTGTGTCAGTGGAGATGGCTGTATTAGGCCTTTTGTGTGTAGGTAATTTCTTATTGTAATTTTAATTAGTCTTGTGTTTATGTTTGTATAGATTGTACTGCGAGTATGGTTGTGTTATGACGTTAGTTTATTAGTTGCTGCAGTGGTGATGGCTGTATTAGCCTTTTGTGTGTAGGTAATTTCCTTTTTTTCATTTTAATTAGTCATGTGTTTATGTTTTTCAAGTTTGTACTGAGAGTATGCTTGTGTTATGAAGTTATTTTATTAATTGTTGCAGTGGAGAGAGCTATATTAGGCCTTTTGTGTGTAGCTAATTTCCTAATGCTATTTTATTTAGTCTTGTGTTTATGTTTGTATAGTTTGTACTGATAGTATGATTGCGTTAGGCCGTTAGTTTATTAGTTGTGTCAGTGGAGATGGCTGTATTAGGTCTTTTGTGTGTAGGTAATTTCCTAATGTAATTTGAATTAGTCTTGTGTTTATGTTTGTCATGTTTTACTGATAGTATGGTTGTGTTATGTCGTTAGTTTATTAGTTGTGTCAGTGGAGATGGCTGTATTAGGTCTTATGTGTGTAGGTAAGTTCCTAATGTCATTTGAACTAGTCTTGTGTTAATGTTTGTATAGTTTGTACTGATAGTATGGTTGTGTTATGCCCTTGGTTTATTAGTTTTTGCAGTGGAGATGGCTATATTAACCCTTTTGTGTGTAGGTATTTTCCTAATGTCATTTGAATTAGTCTTGTGTTTATGTTTGTCAAGTTTGCGCTGATAGTATGGCTGTGTTATGTCGATAGATTATTAGTTGTTGCAGTGGAGATGGCTATATTAGGACTTTTGAGTTTAGGTAATTTCCTAATGTCATTTTAATTAGTCTTGTGTTTATGTTTGTCAAGTTTGTACTGATAGTATGGTTGTGTTATGTCGTTAGTTTTTTAGTTGTTGCAGTGGGGATGGCTATATTAGGCCTTTAGTGTGTAGGTAAGTTCCTAATGTCATTTGAACTAGTCTTGTGTTTATGTTTGTATAGTTTGTACTGCGAGTATGGTTGTGTTATGTCGTTAGTTAATTAGTTGTTGCAGTGGGGATGGCTATATTAGGCCTTTAGTGTGTAGGTAAGTTCCTAATGTCATTTGAACTAGTCTTGTGTTAATGTTTGTATAGTTTGTACTGATAGTATGGTTGTGTTATGCCCTTGGTTTATTAGTTTTTGCAGTGGAGATGGCTATATTAACCCTTTTGTGTGTAGGTATTTTCCTAATGTCATTTGAATTAGTCTTGTGTTTATGTTTGTCAAGTTTGCGCTGATAGTATGGCTGTGTTATGTCGATAGATTATTAGTTGTTGCAGTGGAGATGGCTATATTAGGACTATTGAGTGTAGGTAATTTCCTAATGTCATTTTAATTAGTCTTGTGTTTATGTTTGTCAAGTTTGTACTGATAGTATGGTTGTGTTATGTCGTTAGTTTTTTAGTTGTTGCAGTGGGGATGGCTATATTAGGCCTTTAGTGTGTAGGTAAGTTCCTAATGTCATTTGAACTAGTATTGTGTTTATGTTTGTATAGTTTGTACTGATAGTATGGTTGTGTTATGTCGTTAGTTTTTTAGTTGTTGCAGTGGAGATGGCTGTATTAGGCCTTTTGTGTGTAGGTAATTTCCTATTTTCATTTTATTAGTCTTGTGTTTATGTTTGTCAAGTTTGTACTGCGAGTTTGGTTGTGTTATGTCGTTAGTTTATTAGTTGTTGCAGTGGAGATGGCTATATTAGGCCTTCAGTGTGTAGGTAATTTCCTAATGTCATTTGAATTAGTCTTGTGTTTATGTTTGTATAGTTTGTACTGCGAGTATGGTTGTGTTATGACGTTAGTTTATTAGTTGTTGCAGTGGAGATGGCTATATTAGGCTTTTGTGTGTAGGTAAGTTCCTTATGTCATTTGAATTAGTCTTGTGTTTATGTTTGTATAGTTTGTACTGATAGTATGGTTGTGTTATGCCCTTGGTTTATTAGTTTTTGCAGTGGAGATGGCTATATTAGGCCTTTTGTGTGTAGGTAACTTCCTAATGTCATTTTAATTAGTCTTGTGTTTATGTTTGTCAAGTTTGTACTGATTGTATGGTTGTGTTATATCGTTATTTTGATAGTTGTTGCAGTGGAGATGGCTATATTAGGACTTTTGTGTGTAGGTAATTTCCTAATTTCATTTTAATTAGTCTTGTGTTTATGTTTGTCAAGTTTGTACTGCGAGTATGGTTGTGATATGTCGTTAGTTTATTAGTTGTTGCAGTGGAGATGGCTGTATTAGGCCTTTTCTGTGCAGGTACTTTTCTATTGTAATTTTAAATAGTCTTGTGTTTATGTTTTTCAAGTTTGTACTGAGAGTATGGTTGTGTTATGAAGTTATTTTATTAATGGTTGCTGTGGAGAGAGTTATATTAAGCCTTTTGTGTGTAGCTAATTTACTAATGCTATTTTATTTAGTCTTGTGTTTATGTTTGTATAGTTTGTACTGATAGTATGATTGCGTTATGCCGTTAGTTTATTAGTTGTTGCAGTGGAGATGGCTATATTAGGCCTTTAGTGTGTAGGTAAGTTCCTAATGTAATTTGAATTAGTCTTGTG
The DNA here is from genome assembly GCA_036971475.1 of Prosapia bicincta. Lineage (NCBI taxonomy): Eukaryota > Metazoa > Arthropoda > Insecta > Hemiptera > Cercopidae > Prosapia > Prosapia bicincta. The sequence goes on from JBAIZL010000388.1 coordinate 19,451, forward strand.
TTTATGTTTGTCATGTTTTACTTTAGTATGGTTGTGTTATGTCGTTAGTTTATTAGTTGTTGCAGTGGAGATGGCTATATTAGGTCTTTAGTGTGTAGGTAAGTTCCTAATGTCATTTGAATTAGTCTTGTGTTTATGTTTGTATAGTTTGTACTGATAGTATGGTTGTGTTATGCCCTTGGTTTATTAGTTTTTGCAGTGGAGATGGCTTTATTAGGCCTTTTGTGTGTAGGTAATTTCCTAACGTCATTTTAATTAGTCTTGTGTTTATGTTTGTCAAGTTTGTACTGATAGTATGGTTGTGTTATGTCGTTAGTTTATTAGTTGTTGCAGTGGAGATAGCTATATTAGGACTTTTGTTTGTAGGTAATTTCCTAATGTCATTTTAATTAGTCTTGTGTTTATGTTTGTCAAGTTTGTACTGATAGTATGTTTGTGTTATATCGTTATTTTGATAGTTGTTGCAGTGGAGATGTCTATATTAGGAATTTTGTGTGTAGGTAATTTCCTAATTTCACTTTAATTAGTCTTGTGTTTATGTTTGTCAAGTTTGTACTGATAGTATGGTTGTGTTATGTCGTTAGTTTATTAGTTGTGGCAGTGGATATGGCTGTATTAGGCTTTTTGTGTGTAGGTAATTTCCTATTGTCATTTTAGTTAGTCGTGTGATTATGTTTGTATAGTTTGTACTGATAGTATGGTTGTGTTATGCCCTTGGTTTATTAGTTGTTGCAGTGGAGATGGCTATATTAACCCTTTTGTGTGTAGGTAATTTCCTAATGTCATTTGAATTAGTCATGTGTTTATGTTTGTCAAGTTTGCGCTGATAGTATGGCTGTGTTATGTCGATAGTTTATTAGTTGTTGCAGTGGAGATGGCTATATTAGGACTTTTGAGTGTAGGTAATTTCCTAATGTCATTTTAATTAGTCTTGTGTTTATGTTTGTCAAGTTTGTACTGATAGTATGGTTGTGTTATGTCGTTAGTTTATTAGTTGTTGCAGTGGAGATGGCTGTATTAGGCCTTTTATTTGTAGGTAATATCCTATTTTCATTTTATTTAGTCTTGTGTTTATGTTTGTCAAGTTTGTACTGCGAGTATGGTTGTGTTATGTCGTTAGTTTATTAGTTGTTGCAGTGGAGATGGCTGTAATAGGCCTTTTGTGTGCAGGTACTTTTCTATTGTAATTTTAAATAGTCTTGTGTTTATGTTTTTCAAGTTTGTACTGAGAGTATGGTTGTGTTATGAAGTTAGTTTATTAATTGTTGCAGTGGAGAGTGCTATATTAGGCCTTTTGTGTGTAGCTAATTTCCTAATGCCATTTTATTTAGTCTTGTGTTTATGTTTGTATAGTTTGTACTGATAGTATGATTGCGTTATGCCGTTAGTTTATTAGTTGTTGCAGTGGAGATGGCTATATTAGGACTTTGTGTGTAGGTAATTTCCTATTGTCATTTTAATTAGTCTTGTGTTTATGTTTGTCAAGTTTGTAGTGCGAGCATGGTTGTGTTATGTCGTTAGTTTATTAGTTGTTGCAGTGGAGATGGCTATATTAGGCCTTTAGTATGTAGGTAATTTCCTAATGTCATTTGAATTAATCTTGTGTTTATGTTTGTATAGTTTGTACTGCGAGTATGGTTGTGTTATGTCGTTAGTTTATTAGTTGTTGCAGTGGAGATGGTTATATTAGGCCTTTAGTGTGTAGGTAAGTTCCTAATGTCATTTGAATTAGTCTTGTGTTTATGTTTGTATAGTTTGTACTGATAGTATGGTTGTGTTATGTCCTTGGTTTATTAGTTTTTGCAGTGGAGATGGCTATATTAGGCCTTTTTTGTGTAGGTAACTTCCTAATGTCATTTTAATTAGTTTTGTGTTTATGTTTGCCATGTTTGTACTGATAGTATGGTTGTGTTATGTCGTTAGTTTATTAGTTGTTGCAGTGGAGATGGCTGTATTAGGCCTTTTGTGTGTAGGTAATTTCCTATTTTCATTTTAATTAGTCTTGTGTTTATGTTTGTCAAGTTTGTACTTCGAGTATGGTTGTGTTATGTCGTTAGTTTATTAGTTGTTGCAGTGGAGATGGCTGTATTAGGCCTTTTGTGTGCAGGTACTTTTCTATTGTAATTTTAAATAGTCTTGTGTTTATGTTTGTCAAGATTGCTCTGATAGTATAGTTGTGTTATATCGTTATTTTGATAGTTGTTGCAGTGGAGATGGCTATATTAGGACTTTTGTGTGTAGGTAATTTCCTAACGTCATTTGAATTAGTCTTGTGTTTATGTTTGTCAAGTGTGTACTGATAGTATGGTTGTGTTATGTGGTTAGTTTATTAGTTGTTGCAGTGGTGATGGCTGTATTAGGCCTTTTGTGTGTAGGTAATTTCCTTTTTTTTCATTTTAATTAGTCATGTGTTTATGTTTGTCAAGTTTGTACTGCGAGTATGGTTGTGTTATGTCGTTAGTTTATTAGTTGTTGCAGTGGAGATGGCTGTATTAGGCATTTTGTGTGCAGGTACTTTTCTATTGTAATTTTATTTAGTCTTGTGTTTATGTTTTTAAAGTTTGTACTGAGAGTATGGTTGTGTTATGAAGTTAGTTTATTAATTGTTGCAGTGAAGAGTGCTATATTAGGCCTTTTTTGTGTAGCTAATTTCCTAATGCCATTTTATTTAGTCTTGTGTTTATGTTTGTATAGTTTGTACTGATAGTATGATTGCGTTATGGCGTTAGTTTATTAGTTGTTGCAGTGGAGATGGCTATATTAGGTCTTTTTTGTGTAGGTAAATTTCTAACGTCATTTTAGTTAGTCTTGGGTTTATGTTTGTCAAGTTTTTACTGACAGTATGGCTGTGTTATGTCGATAGTTTATTAGTTGTTGCAGTGGAGATGGCTATATTAGGACTTTTGAATGTAGGTAATTTCCTAATGTTATTTTAATTAGTCTTGTGTTTATGTTTGTCAAGTTTATACTGATAGTATGGTTGTATTATAACGTTACTTTAATAGTTGTTGCAGTGGAGATTGCTATATTAGGACTTTTGTGTGTAGGTAATTTCCTATTGTCAGTTTAGTTAGTCTTGTGTTTATGTTTTTCACGTTTGTACTGATAATATGGTTGTGTTATGTCGTTAGTTTAAAAGTTGTGTCAGTGGAGATGGCTGTTTCAGGCCTTTTGTGTGTAGGTAATTTCCTATTGTCATTTTATTAGTCTTGTGTTTATGTTTGTCAAGTTTGTAGTGCGAGCATGGTTGTGTTATGTCGTTAGTTTATTAGTTGTTGCAGTGGAGATGGCTATATTAGGCTTTTGTGTGTAGGTAAGCGCCTTATGTCATTTGAATTAGTCTTGTGTTTATGTTTGTATAGTTTGTACTGATAGTATGGTTGTGTTATGCCCTTGGTTTATTAGTTTTTGCAGTGGAGATGGCTATATTAGGCCTTTTGTGTGTAGGTAACTTCCTAATGTTATTTTAATTAGTCTTGTGTTTATGTTTGTCAAGTTTGTACTGCTAGTATGGTTGTGTTATATCGTTATTTTGATAGTTGTTGCATTGGAGATGGCTATATTAGGACTTTTGTGTGTAGGTAATTTCCTAATTTCATTTTAATAAGTCTTGTGTTTATGTTTGTCAAGTTTGTACTGCGAGTATGGTTGTGTTATGTCGTTAGTTTATTAGTTGTTGCAGTGGAGATGGCTGTATTAGGCCTTTTGTGTGCAGGTACTTTTCTATTGTAATTTTAAATAGTCTTGTGTTTATGTTTTTCAAGTTTGTACTGAGAGTATGGTTGTGTTATGAAGTTATTTTATTAATGGTTGCAGTGGAGAGAGTTATATTAAGCCTTTTGTGTGTAGCTAATTTACTAATGCTATTTTATTTAGACTTTTGTTTATGTTTGTATAGTTTGTACTGATATTATGGTTGTGTTATGTCGTTAGTTTATTAGTTGTGTCAGTGGAGATGGCTGTATTAGGTCTTTTGTGTGTAGGTAATTTCCTATTGTCATTTTAGTTAGTCTTGTGTTTATGTTTGTATAGTTTGTACTGATAGTATGGTTGTGTTATGCCCTTGGTTTATTAGTTTTTGCAGTGGAGATGGCTATATTAACCCTTTTGTGTGTAGGTAATTTCCTAATGTCATTTGAATTAGTCATGTGTTTATGTTTGTCAAGTTTGCGCTGATAGTATGGCTGTGTTATGTCGATAGTTTATTAGTTGTTGCAGTGGAGATGGCTATATTAGGACTTTTGAGTGTAGGTAATTTCCAAATGTCATTTTAATTAGTCTTGTGTTTATGTTTGTCAAGTTTGTACTGATAGTATGGTTGTGTTATGTCGTTAGTTTATTAGTTGTTGCAGTGGAGATGGCTATATTAGGCCTTTAGTGTGTAGGTAAGTTCCTAATGTAATTTGAATTAGTCTTGTGTTTATGTTTGTCATGTTTTACTGATAGTATGGTTGTGTTATGCCCTTGGTTTATTAGTTTTTGCAGTGGAAATGGCTGTATTAGGCCTTTTGTGTGTAGGTAATTTCATATTGTAATTTTAATTAGTCTTGTGTTTATGTTTGTATAGTGTGTATTGCGAGTATGGTTTTGTTATGTCGTTAGTTTATTAGTTGTTGCAGTGGAGATGGCTATATTAGGTCTTTAGTGTGTAGGTAAGTTCCTAATGTCATTTGAATTAGTCTTGTGTTTATGTTTGTATAGTTTGTACTGATAGTATGGTTGTGTTATGCCCTTGGTTTATTAGTTTTTGCAGTGGAAATGGCTGTATTAGGCCTTTTGTGTGTAGGTAATTTCCTAACGTCATTTTAATTAGTCTTGTGTTTATGTTTGTCAAGTTTGTACTGATAGTATGGTTGTGTTATGTCGTTAGTTTATTATTTGTTGCAGTGGAGATAGCTATATTAGGAGTTTTGTGTGTAGGTAATTTCCTAATGTCATTTTAATTAGTCTTGTGTTTATGTTTGTCAAGTTTGTACTGATAGTATGGCTGTGTTATATCGTTATTTTGATAGTTGTTGCAGTGGAGATGTCTATATTAGGAATTTTGTGTGTAGGTAATTTCCTAATTTCACTTTAATTAGTCTTCTGTTTATGTTTGTCAAGTTTGTACTGATAGTATGGTTGTGTTATGTCGTTAGTTTATTAGTTGTGGAAGTGGATGTGGCTGTATTAGGCTTTTTGTGTGTAGGTAATTTCCTATTGTCATTTTAGTTAGTCTTGTGTTTATGTTTGTATAGTTTGTACTGATAGTATGGTTGAGTTATGCCCTTGGTTTATTAGTTGTTGCAGTGGAGATGGCTATATTAACCCTTTTGAGTGTAGGTAATTTCCTAATGTCATTTTAATTAGTCTTGTGTTTATGTTTGTCAAGTTTGTACTGATAGTATGGTCGTGTTATGTCGTTAGTTTATTAGTTGTTGCAGTGGAGATGGCTGTATTAGGCCTTTTGTGTGTAGGTAATTTCCTATTTTCATTTTAATTAGTCTTGTGTTTATGTTTGTCAAGTTTGTACTGCGAGTATGGTTGTGTTATGTCGTTAGTTTATTAGTTTTTACAGTGGAGATGGCTGTAATAGGCCTTTTGTGTGCAGGTACTTTTCTATTGTAATTTTAAATAGTCTTGTGTTTATGTTTTTCAAGTTTGTACTGAGAGTATGGTTGTGTTATGAAGTTAGTTTATTAATTGTTGCAGTGGAGAGTGCTATATTAGGCCTTTTGTGTGTAGCTAATTTCCTAATGCCATTTTATTTAGTCTTGTGTTTATGTTTGTATAGTTTGTACTGATAGTATGATTGCGTTATGCCGTTAGTTTATTAGTTGTTGCAGTGGAGATGGCTATATTAGGACTTTTGTGTGTAGGTACTTTCCTAATGTCATTTTAATTAGCCTTGTGTTTATGTTTGTCAAGTTTATACTGATAGTATGGATTTGTTATGCCGTTAGTTTAAAAGTTGTGTCAGTGGAGATGGCTGAATTAGGCCTTTTGTGTGTAGGTAATTTCCTATTGTCATTTTAATTAGTCTTGTGTTTTTGTTTGTCAAGTTTGTAGTGCGAGCATGGTTGTGTTATGTCGTTAGTTTATTAGTTGTTGCAGTGGAGATGGCTATATTAGGCCTTTAGTATGTAGGTAATTTCCTAATGTCATTTGAATTAATCTTGTGTTTATGTTTGTATAGTTTGTACTGCGAGTATGGTTGTGTTATGTCGTTAGTTTATTAGTTGTTGCAGTGGAGATGGCTATGTTAGGCCTTTAGTGTGTAGGTAAATTCCTAATGTCATTTGAATTAGTCTTGTGTTTATGTTTGTATAGTTTGTACTGATAGTATGGTTGTGTTATGTCCTTGGTTTATTAGTTTTTGCAGTGGAGATGGCTATATTAGGCCTTTTTTGTGTAGGTAACTTCCTAATGTCATTTTAATTAGTCTTGTGTTTATGTTTGCCAAGTTTGTACTGATAGTATGGTTGTGTTATGTCGTTAGTTTATTAGTAGTTGCAGTGGAGATGGCTGTATTAGTCCTTTTGTGTATAGGTAAATTCCTATTTTCATTTTAATTAGTCTTGTGTTTATGTTTGTCAAGTTTGTACTGCGAGTATGATTGTGTTATGTCGTTAGTTTATTGGTTGTTGCAGTGGATATGGCTGTATTAGGCCTTTTGTGTGCAGGTACTTTTCTATTGTAATTTTAAATAGTCTTGTGTTTATGTTTGTCAAGATTGCTCTGATAGTATAGTTGTGTTATATCGTTATTTTGATAGTTGTTGCAGTGGAGATGGCTATATTAGGACTTTTGTGTGTAGGTAATTTCCTAACGTCATTGAATTAGTCTTGTGTTTATGTTTGTCAAGTGTGTACTGATAGTATGGTTGTGTTATGTGGTTAGTTTATTAGTTGTTGCAGTGGTGATGGCTGTATTAGGCATTTTGTGTGTAGGTAATTTCCTTTTTTTCATTTTAATTAGTCATGTGTTTATGTGTGTCAAGTTTGTACTGCGAGTATGGTTGTGTTATGTCGTTAGTTTATTAGTTGTTGCAGTGGAGATGGCTGTATTAGGCATTTTGTGTGCAGGTTCTTTTCTATTGTAATTTTATTTAGTCTTGTGTTTATGTTTTTAAAGTTTGTACTGAGAGTATGGTTGTGTTATGAAGTTAGTTTATTAATTGTTGCAGTGAAGAGTGCTATATTAGGCCTTTTTTGTGTAGCTAATTTCCTAATGCCATTTTATTTAGTCTTGTGTTTATGTTTGTATAGTTTGTACTGATAGTATGATTGCGTTATGGAGTTAGTTTATTAGTTGTTGCAGTGGAGATGGCTATATTAGGTCTTTTTTGTGTAGGTAAATTTCTAACGTCATTTTAATTAGTCTTGGGTTTATGTTTGTCAAGTTTTTACTGAGAGTATGGCTGTGTTACGTCGATAGTTTATTAGTTGTTGCAGTGGAGATGGCTATATTAGGACTTTTGTGTGTAGGTAATTTCCTAATGTCAATTGAAGTAGTCTTGCGTTTATGTTTGTCAAGTTTGCTCTGATAGTATATTTGTGTTATTTTGATAGTTGTTGCAGTGGAGATGGCTATATTAGGACTTTTGAATGTAGGTAATTTCCTAATGTTATTTTAATTAGTCTTGTGTTTATGTTTGTCATGTTTGTACTGATAGTATGGTTGTGTTATGTCGTTAGTTTATTAGTTGTTGCAGTGAAGATAGCTATATTAGGACTTTTGTTAGTAGGTAATATCCTAATGTCATTTTAATTAGCCTTGTGTTTATGTTTGTCAAGTTTATACTGATAGTATGGTTGTATTATAACGTTACTTTAATAGTTGTTGCAGTGGAGATGGCTATATTAGGACTTTTGTGTGTAGGTAATTTCCTATTGTCTCTTTAGTTAGTCTTGTGTTTATGTTTTTCACGTTTGTACTGATAATATGGTTGTGTTATGTCGTTAGTTTAAAAGTTGTGTCAGTGGAGATGGCTGTTTCAGGCCTTTTGTGTGTAGGTAATTTCCTATTGTCATTTTATTAGTCTTGTGTTTATGTTTGTCAAGTTTGTAGTGCGAGCATGGTTGTGTTATGTCGTTAGTTTATTAGTTGTTGCAGTGGAGATGGCTATATTCGGCCTTTAGTATGTAGGTAATTTCCTAATGTCATTTGAATTAGTCTTGTGTTTATGTTTGTATAGTTATGTACTGCCAGTATGGTTGTGTTATTTCGTTAGTTTATTAGTTGTTGCAGTGGAGATGGCTATATTAGGCCTTTAGTGCGTAGGTAAGTTCCTAATGTCATTTGAATTAGTCTTGTGTTTATGTTTGTATAGTTTGTACTGATAGTATGGTTGTGTTATGCCCTGGTTTATTAGTTTTTGCAGTGGAGATGGCTATATTAGGCCTTTTGTGTGTATTTAATTTCCTAACGTCCTTTTAATTAGTCTTGTGTTTATGTTTGTCAAGTTTGTACTGATAGTATGGTTGTGTTATGTCGTTAGTTTATTAGTTGTTGCAGTGGGGATGGCTATATTAGGCCTTTAGAATGTAGGTAATTTCCTAATGTCATTTGAATTAGTCTTGTGTTTATGTTTGTCAAGCTTGCTCTGATAGTAAGGTTGTGTTATTTCGTTATTTTGATAGTTGTTGCAGTGGAGATGGCTATATTAGGACTTTTGTGTGTAGATAATTTGATAATGTCATTTAAATTAGCCTTGTGTTTATGTTTGTATAGTTTGTACTGCCAGTATGGTTGTGTTATGTCGTTAGTTTATTAGTTGTTGCAGTGGAGATGGTTATATTAGGCCTTTAGTGTGTAGGTAAGTTCCTAATGTCATTTGAATTAGTCTTGTGTTTATGTTTGTCAAGTTTGTACTGATAGTATGGTTGTGTTATGTCGTTAGTTTATTAGTTGTTGCAGTGGAGATGGCTGTATAGGCCTTTTGTGTGTAGGTAATTTCCTATTTTCATTTTAATTAGTCTTGTGTTTATGTTTGTCAAGTTTGTACTGCGAGTATGGTTGTGTTATGTCGTTAGTTTATTAGTTGTTGCAGTGGAGATGGCTGTATTAGGCCTTTTGTGTGCAGGTACTTTTCTGTTGTAATTTTTAATAGTCTTGTGTTTATGTTTTTCAAGTTTGTACTGAGAGTATGGTGGTGTTATGAAGTTAGTTTATTAGTTGTTGCAGTGGAGAGTGCTATACTAGGCCTTTTGTGTGTAGCTAATTTCCTAATGCCATTTTATTTAGTCTTGTGTTTATGTTTGTATAGTTTGTACAGATAGTATGATTGAGTTATGTCGTTAGTTTATTAGTTGTTGCAGTGGAGATAGCTATATTAGGACTCTTGTGTGTAGGTAATTTCCTAATGTCATTTTAATTAGTCTTGTGTTTATGTTTGTCAAGTTTGTACTGATGGTATGGTTGTGTTATATAGTTAGTTTATTAGTTGTTGCAGTGGAGATGGCTATATTAGGTCTTTTTTTGTGTAGGTAAATTTCTAAAGTCATTTTAATTAGTCTTGGGTTTATGTTTGTCAAGTTTTTACTGAGAGTATGGCTGTGTTATGTCGATAGTTTATTAGTTGTTGCAGTGGAGATGGCTATATTAGGACTTTTGTGTGTAGGTAATTTCCTAATGTTAATTGAAGTAGTCTTGTGTTTATGTTTGTCAAGTTTGCTCTGATAGTATATTTGTGTTATTTTGTTATTTTGATAGTTGTTGCAGTGGAGATGGCTATATTAGGACTCTTGTGTGTAGGTAATTTCCTAATGCCATTTGAATTAGCCTTGAGTTAATGTTTGTATATTTTGTACTGCGAGTATGGTTGTGTTATGTCGTTAGTTTATTAGTTGTTGCAATGGAGATGGTTATATTAGGCCTTTAGTGTGTAGGTAAGTTCCTAATGTCATTTGAAATAGTCTTGTGTTTATGTTTGTATAGTTTGTACTGATAGTATGGTTGTGTTTTGACCTTGGTTTATTAGTTTTTGCAGTGGAGATGGCTTTATTAGGCCTTTTGTGTGTATGTAATTTCCTAACGTCATTTTAATTAGTCTTGTGTTTATGTTTGTCAAGTTTGTACTGTTAGTATGGTTGTGTTATGTCGTTAGTTTATTAGTTGTTGCAGTGGAGATAGCTATATTAGGACTCTTGTGTGTAGGTAATTTCCTAATGTCATTTTAATTAGTCTTGTGTTTATGTTTGTCAAGTTTGTACTGATGGTATGGTTGTGTTATATAGTTAGTTTAATAGTTGTTGCAGTGGAGATGGCTATATTAACCCTTGTGTGTGTAGGTAATTTCCTAATGTAATTTGAATTAGTCTTGTGTTTATGTTTGTCAAGTTTGCTCTGATAGTATAGTTGTGTTATATCGTTATTTTGATATTTGTTGCAGTGGAGATGGCTATATTAGGACTTTTGTGTGTAGATAATTTCCTAATGTCATTTTAATTAGTCTTGTGTTTATGTTTGTCAAGTTTGTACTGATAGTATGGTTGTGTTATGTCTTTAGTTTATTAGTTGTTGCAGTGGAGATGGCTGTATTAGGCCTTTTGTGTGTAGGTAATTTCCTATTTTCCTTTTAATTAGTCTTGTGTTTATGTTTGTCAAGTTTGTACTGCGAGTATGGTTGTGTTATGTCGTTAATTTATTAGTTGTTGCAGTGGAGATGGCTGTATTAGGCCTTTTGTGTGCAGGTACTTTTCTATTGTAATTTTAAATAGTTTTGTGTTTATGTTTTTCAAGTTTGTACTGAGAGTATGGTTGTGTTATGCCCTTGGTTTATTAGTTTTTGCAGTGGAGATGGCTATATTAGGCCTTTTGTGTGTAGGTAACCTCCTAATGTCATTTTAATTAGTCTTGTGTTTATGTTTGTCAAGTTTGTACTGATAGTATGGATGTGTTATGTCGTTAGTTTTTTAGTTGTTGCAGTGGAGATGGCTGTATTAGGCCTTTTGTGTGTAAGTAATTTCCAATTTTCATTTTAATTAGTCTTGTGTTTATGTTTGTCAAGTTTGTACTGCGAGTATGGTTGTGTTATGTCGTTAGTTTATTAGTTGTTGCAGTGGAGATGGCTATATTAGCCCTTTAGTGTGCAGGTAAGTTCCTAATGTCATTTGCATTAGTCTTGTGTTTATGTTTGTATAGTTTGTACTGATAGTATGGTTGTGTTTTGCCCTTGGTTTATTAGTTTTTGCAGTGGAGATGGCTATATTAGGCCTTTTGTGTGTAGGTAACTTCCTAATGTCATTTTAATTAGTCTTGTGTTTATGTTTGTCAAGTTTGTACTGATAGTATGGTTGTGTTATATCGTTATTTTGATAGTTGTTGCAGTGGAGATGGCTATATTAGGACTTTTGTGTGTAGGTTTTTCCTAATTTCATTTTTATTAGTCTTGTGTTTATGTTTGTCAAGTTTGTACTGCGAGTATGGTTGTGTTATGTCGTTAGTTTATTAGTTGTTGCAGTGGAGATGGCTAAATTAGGAATTTATTGTGTAGGTAAGTTCCTAATGTAATTTGAATTAGTCTTGTGTTTATGTTTGTCATGTTTTACTGATAGTATGGTTGTGTTACGTCGTTAGTTAATTAGTTGTGTCATTGGAGATGGCTGTATTAGGCCTTTTGTGTGTAGGTAATTTCCTATTGTAATTTTAATTAGTCTTGTGTTTATGTTTGTATAGTTTGTACTGCGAGTATGGTTGTGTTATGACGTTAGTTTATTAGTTGTTGCAGTGGAGATGGCTGTATTAGGCCTTTTGTATGCAGGTACTTTTCAATTGTTATTTTAAATAGCCTTGTGTTTATGTTTTTCAAGTTTGTACTGAGAGTATGCTTGTGGTATGAAGTTATTTTATTAATTGTTGCAGTGGAGAGAGCTATATTAGGCCTTTTGTGTGTAGCTAATTTCCTAATGCTATTTTATTTAGTCCTGTGTTTATGTTTGTATAGTTTGTGCTGATAGTATGATTGCGTTATGCCGTTAGTTTATTAGTTGTTGCAGTGGAGATGGCTATATTAGGCCTTTAGTGTGTAGGTAAGTTCCTAATGTAATTTGAATTAGTCTTGTGTTTATGTTTGTCATGTTTTACTGATAGTATGGTTGTGTTATGTCGTTAGTTTATTAGTTGTGTCAGTGGAGATGGCTGTATTAGGTCTTTTGTGTGTAGGTAATTTCCTATTGTAATTTTAATTAGTCTTGTGTTTATGTTTGTCAAGTTTGCTCCGATAGTATAGTTGTGTTATACCGTTATTTTGATAGTTGTTGCAGTGGAGATGGCTATATTAGGACTTTTGTGTGTAGGTAATTTCCTAATGTCATTTGAATTAGTCTTGTGTTTATTTTTGTATAGTTTGTACTGCGAGTATGGTTGTGTTATGTCGTTAGTTTATTAGTTGTTGCAGTGGGGATGGCTATATTAGGCCTTTAGTGTGTAGGTAAGTTCCTAATGTCATTTGAACTAGTCTTGTGTTTATGTTTGTATAGTTTGTACTGATAGTATGGTTGTGTTATGCCCTTGGTTTATTAGTTTTTGTAGTGGAGATGGCTATATTAACCCTTTTGTGTGTAGGTATTTTCCTAATGTCATTTGAATTAGTCTTGTGTTTATGTTTGTCAAGTTTGCGCTGATAGTATGGCTGTGTTATGTCGATAGATTATTAGTTGTTGCAGTGGAGATGGCTATATTAGGACTTTTGAGTGTAGGTAATTTCCTAATGTCATTTTAATTAGTCTTGTGTTTATGTTTGTCAAGTTTGTACTGATAGTATGGTTGTGTTATGTCGTTAGTTTTTTAGTTGTTGCAGTGGGGATGGCTATATTAGGCCTTTAGTGTGTAGGTAAGTTCCTAATGTCATTTGAACTAGTCTTGTGTTTATGTTTGTATAGTTTGTACTGATAGTATGGTTGTGTTATGTCGTTAGTTTTTTAGTTGTTGCAGTGGAGATGGCTGTATTAGACCTTTTGTGTGTAGGTAATTTCCTATTTTCATTTTAATTAGTCTTGTGTTTATGTTTGTCAAGTTTGTACTGCGAGTATGGTTGTGTTATGTCGTTAGTTTATTAGTTGTTGCAGTGGAGATGGCTATATTAGGCCTTTAGTGTGTAAGTAATTTCCTAATGTCATTTGAATTAGTCTTGTGTTAATGTTTGTATAGTTTATACTGCGAGTATGGTTGTGTTATGTCGTTAGTTTATTAGTTGTTGCAGTATAGATGGCTATATTAGGCCTTTAGTGTGTAGGTAAGTTCCTTATGTCATTTGAATTAGTCTTGTGTTTATGTTTGTATAGTTTGTACTGATAGTATGGTTGTGTTATGCCCTTGGTTTATTAGTTTTTGCAGTGGAGATGGCTATATTAGGCCTTTTGTGTGTAGGTAACCTCCTAATGTCATTTTAATTAGTCTTGTGTTTATGTTTGTCAAGTTTGTACTGATAGTATGGATGTGTTATGTCGTTAGTTTTTTAGTTGTTGCAGTGGAGATGGCTGTATTAGGCCTTTTGTGTGTCGGTAATTTCCTAATGTCATTTGAATTAGTCTTGTGTTTATGTTTGTATAGTTTGTACTGCGAGTATGGTTGTGTTATGTCGTTAGTTTATTAGTTGTTGCAGTGGAGATGGCTATATTAGGCCTTTAGTGTGTAGGTAAGTTCCTAATGTCATTTGAATTAGTCTTGTGTTTATGTTTGTATAGTTTGTACTGCGAGTATGGTTGTGTTATGTCGTTAGTTTATTAGTTGTTGCAGTGGAGATGGCTATATTAGGCCTTTAGTGTGTAGGTAAGTTCCTAATGTCATTTGAATTAGTCTTGTGTTTATGTTTGTATAGTTTGTACTGATAGTATGGTTGTGTTATGCCCTTGGTTTATTAGTTTTTGCAGTGGAGATGGCTATATTAGGCCTTTTGTGTGTAGGTAACTTCCTAATGTCATTTTAATTAGTCTTGTGTTTATGCTTGTCAAGTTTGTACTGATAGTATGGTTGTGTTATATCGTTATTTTGATAGTTGTTGCAGTGGAGATGGCTATATTAGGACTTTTGTGTGTAGGTTTTTCCTAATTTCATTTTAATTAGTCTTGTGTTTATGTTTGTCAAGTTTGTACTGCGAGTATGGTTGTGTTATGTCGTTAGTTTATTAGTTGTTGCAGTGGAGATGGCTAAGTTAGGCCTTTAGTGTGTAGGTAAGTTCCTAATGTAATTTGAATTAGTCTTGTGTTTATGTTTGTCATGTTTTACTGATAGTATGGTTGTGTTAGGTCGTTAGTTTATTAGTTGTGTCAGTGGAGATGGCTGTATTAGGCCTTTTGTGTGTAGGTAATTTCTTATTGTAATTTTAATTAGTCTTGTGTTTATGTTTGTATAGTTTGTACTGCGAGTATGGTTGTGTTATGACGTTAGTTTATTAGTTGCTGCAGTGGTGATGGCTGTATTAGCCTTTTGTGTGTAGGTAATTTCCTTTTTTTCATTTTAATTAGTCATGTGTTTATGTTTTTCAAGTTTGTACTGAGAGTATGCTTGTGTTATGAAGTTATTTTATTAATTGTTGCAATGGAGAGAGCTATATTAGGCCTTTTGTGTGTAGCTAATTTCCTAATGCTATTTTATTTAGTCTTGTGTTTATGTTTGTATAGTTTGTACTGATAGTATGATTGCGTTATGCCGTTAGTTTATTAGTTGTGTCAGTGGAGATGGCTGTATTAGGTCTTTTGTGTGTAGGTAATTTCCTAATGTAATTTGAATTAGTCTTGTGTTTATGTTTGTCATGTTTTACTGATAGTATGGTTGTGTTATGTCGTTAGTTTATTAGTTGTGTCAGTGGAGATGGCTGTATTAGGTCTTTTGTGTGTAGGTAAGTTCCTAATGTCATTTGAACTAGTCTTGTGTTAATGTTTGTATAGTTTGTACTGATAGTATGGTTGTGTTATGCCCTTGGTTTATTAGTTTTTGCAGTGGAGATGGCTATATTAACCCTTTTGTGTGTAGGTATTTTCCTAATGTCATTTGAATTAGTCTTGTGTTTATGTTTGTCAAGTTTGCGCTGATAGTATGGCTGTGTTATGTCGATAGATTATTAGTTGTTGCAGTGGAGATGGCTATATTAGGACTTTTGAGTTTAGGTAATTTCCTAATGTCATTTTAATTAGTCTTGTGTTTATGTTTGTCAAGTTTGTACTGATAGTATGGTTGTGTTATGTCGTTAGTTTTTTAGTTGTTGCAGTGGGGATGGCTATATTAGGCCTTTAGTGTGTAGGTAAGTTCCTAATGTCATTTGAATTAGTCTTGTGTTTATGTTTGTATAGTTTGTACTGCGAGTATGGTTGTGTTATGTCGTTAGTTTATTAGTTGTTGCAGTGGAGATGGCTATATTAGGCCTTTAGTGTGTAGGTAAGTTCCTAATGTCATTTGAATTAGTCTTGTGTTTATGTTTGTATAGTTTGTACTGATAGTATGGTTGTGTTATGCCCTTGGTTTATTAGTTTTTGCAGTGGAGATGGCTATATTAGGCCTTTTGTGTGTAGGTAACTTCCTAATGTCATTTTAATTAGTCTTGTGTTTATGCTTGTCAAGTTGTACTGATAGTATGGTTGTGTTATATCGTTATTTTGATAGTTGTTGCAGTGGAGATGGCTATATTAGGACTTTTGTGTGTAGGTTTTTCCTAATTTCATTTTAATTAGTCTTGTGTTTATGTTTGTCAAGTTTGTACTGCGAGTATGGTTGTGTTATGTCGTTAGTTTATTAGTTGTTGCAGTGGAGATGGCTAAGTTAGGCCTTTAGTGTGTAGGTAAGTTCCTAATGTAATTTGAATTAGTCTTGTGTTTATGTTTGTCATGTTTTACTGATAGTATGGTTGTGTTAGGTCGTTAGTTTATTAGTTGTGTCAGTGGAGATGGCTGTATTAGGCCTTTTGTGTGTAGGTAATTTCTTATTGTAATTTTAATTAGTCTTGTGTTTATGTTTGTATAGTTTGTACTGCGAGTATGGTTGTGTTATGACGTTAGTTTATTAGTTGCTGCAGTGGTGATGGCTGTATTAGCCTTTTGTGTGTAGGTAATTTCCTTTTTTTCATTTTAATTAGTCATGTGTTTATGTTTTTCAAGTTTGTACTGAGAGTATGCTTGTGTTATGAAGTTATTTTATTAATTGTTGCAGTGGAGAGAGCTATATTAGGCCTTTTGTGTGTAGCTAATTTCCTAATGCTATTTTATTTAGTCTTGTGTTTATGTTTGTATAGTTTGTACTGATAGTATGATTGCGTTATGCCGTTAGTTTATTAGTTGTGTCAGTGGAGATGGCTGTATTAGGTCTTTTGTGTGTAGGTAATTTCCTAATGTAATTTGAATTAGTCTTGTGTTTATGTTTGTCATGTTTTACTGATAGTATGGTTGTGTTATGTCGTTAGTTTATTAGTTGTGTCAGTGGAGATGGCTGTATTAGGTCTTTTGTGTGTAGGTAAGTTCCTAATGTCATTTGAACTAGTCTTGTGTTAATGTTTGTATAGTTTGTACTGATAGTATGGTTGTGTTATGCCCTTGGTTTATTAGTTTTTGCAGTGGAGATGGCTATATTAACCCTTTTGTGTGTAGGTATTTTCCTAATGTCATTTGAATTAGTCTTGTGTTTATGTTTGTCAAGTTTGCGCTGATAGTATGGCTGTGTTATGTCGATAGATTATTAGTTGTTGCAGTGGAGATGGCTATATTAGGACTTTTGAGTTTAGGTAATTTCCTAATGTCATTTTAATTAGTCTTGTGTTTATGTTTGTCAAGTTTGTACTGATAGTATGGTTGTGTTATGTCGTTAGTTTTTTAGTTGTTGCAGTGGGGATGGCTATATTAGGCCTTTAGTGTGTAGGTAAGTTCCTAATGTCATTTGAACTAGTCTTGTGTTTATGTTTGTATAGTTTGTACTGCGAGTATGGTTGTGTTATGTCGTTAGTTAATTAGTTGTTGCAGTGGGGATGGCTATATTAGGCCTTTAGTGTGTAGGTAAGTTCCTAATGTCATTTGAACTAGTCTTGTGTTAATGTTTGTATAGTTTGTACTGATAGTATGGTTGTGTTATGCCCTTGGTTTATTAGTTTTTGCAGTGGAGATGGCTATATTAACCCTTTTGTGTGTAGGTATTTTCCTAATGTCATTTGAATTAGTCTTGTGTTTATGTTTGTCAAGTTTGCGCTGATAGTATGGCTGTGTTATGTCGATAGATTATTAGTTGTTGCAGTGGAGATGGCTATATTAGGACTATTGAGTGTAGGTAATTTCCTAATGTCATTTTAATTAGTCTTGTGTTTATGTTTGTCAAGTTTGTACTGATAGTATGGTTGTGTTATGTCGTTAGTTTTTTAGTTGTTGCAGTGGGGATGGCTATATTAGGCCTTTAGTGTGTAGGTAAGTTCCTAATGTCATTTGAACTAGTATTGTGTTTATGTTTGTATAGTTTGTACTGATAGTATGGTTGTGTTATGTCGTTAGTTTTTTAGTTGTTGCAGTGGAGATGGCTGTATTAGGCCTTTTGTGTGTAGGTAATTTCCTATTTTCATTTTATTAGTCTTGTGTTTATGTTTGTCAAGTTTGTACTGCGAGTTTGGTTGTGTTATGTCGTTAGTTTATTAGTTGTTGCAGTGGAGATGGCTATATTAGGCCTTCAGTGTGTAGGTAATTTCCTAATGTCATTTGAATTAGTCTTGTGTTTATGTTTGTATAGTTTGTACTGCGAGTATGGTTGTGTTATGTCGTTAGTTTATTAGTTGTTGCAGTGGAGATGGCTATATTAGGCTTTTGTGTGTAGGTAAGTTCCTTATGTCATTTGAATTAGTCTTGTGTTTATGTTTGTATAGTTTGTACTGATAGTATGGTTGTGTTATGCCCTTGGTTTATTAGTTTTTGCAGTGGAGATGGCTATATTAGGCCTTTTGTGTGTAGGTAACTTCCTAATGTCATTTTAATTAGTCTTGTGTTTATGTTTGTCAAGTTTGTACTGATTGTATGGTTGTGTTATATCGTTAGTTTATTAGTTGTTGCAGTGGAGATGGCTGTATTAGGCCTTTCTGTGCAGGTACTTTTCTATTGTAATTTTAAATAGTCTTGTGTTTATGTTTTTCAAGTTTGTACTGAGAGTATGGTTGTGTTATGAAGTTATTTTATTAATGGTTGCTGTGGAGAGAGTTATATTAAGCCTTTTGTGTGTAGCTAATTTACTAATGCTATTTTATTTAGTCTTGTGTTTATGTTTGTATAGTTTGTACTGATAGTATGATTGCGTTATGCCGTTAGTTTATTAGTTGTTGCAGTGGAGATGGCTATATTAGGCCTTTAGTGTGTAGGTAAGTTCCTAATGTAATTTGAATTAGTCTTGTGTTTATGTTTGTCATGTTTTACTATAGTATGGTTGTGTTATGTCGTTAGTTTATTAGTTGTTGCAGTGGAGATGGCTATATTAGGTCTTTAGTGTGTAGGTAAGTTCCTAATGTCATTTGAATTAGTCTTGTGTTTATGTTTGTATAGTTTGTACTGATAGTATGGTTGTGTTATGCCCTTGGTTTATTAGTTTTTTGCAGTGGAGATGGCTTTATTAGGCCTTTTGTGTGTAGGTAATTTCCTAACGTCATTTTAATTAGTCTTGTGTTTATGTTTGTCAAGTTTGTACTGATAGTATGGTTGTGTTATGTCGTTAGTTTATTAGTTGTTGCAGTGGAGATAGCTATATTAGGACTTTTGTTTGTAGGTAATTTCCTAATGTCATTTTAATTAGTCTTGTGTTTATGTTTGTCAAGTTTGTACTGATAGTATGTTTGTGTTATATCGTTATTTTGATAGTTGTTGCAGTGGAGATGTCTATATTAGGAATTTTGTGTGTAGGTAATTTCCTAATTTCACTTTAATTAGTCTTGTGTTTATGTTTGTCAAGTTTGTACTGATAGTATGGTTGTGTTATGTCGTTAGTTTATTAGTTGTGGCAGTGGATATGGCTGTATTAGGCTTTTTGTGTGTAGGTAATTTCCTATTGTCATTTTAGTTAGTCGTGTGATTATGTTTGTATAGTTTGTACTGATAGTATGGTTGTGTTATGCCCTTGGTTTATTAGTTGTTGCAGTGGAGATGGCTATATTAACCCTTTTGTGTGTAGGTAATTTCCTAATGTCATTTGAATTAGTCATGTGTTTATGTTTGTCAAGTTTGCGCTGATAGTATGGCTGTGTTATGTCGATAGTTTATTAGTTGTTGCAGTGGAGATGGCTATATTAGGACTTTTGAGTGTAGGTAATTTCCTAATGTCATTTTAATTAGTCTTGTGTTTATGTTTGTCAAGTTTGTACTGATAGTATGGTTGTGTTATGTCGTTAGTTTATTAGTTGTTGCAGTGGAGATGGCTGTATTAGGCCTTTTATTTGTAGGTAATTTCCTATTTTCATTTTATTTAGTCTTGTGTTTATGTTTGTCAAGTTTGTACTGCGAGTATGGTTGTGTTATGTCGTTAGTTTATTAGTTGTTGCAGTGGAGATGGCTGTAATAGGCCTTTTGTGTGCAGGTACTTTTCTATTGTAATTTTAAATAGTCTTGTGTTTATGTTTTTCAAGTTTGTACTGAGAGTATGGTTGTGTTATGAAGTTAGTTTATTAATTGTTGCAGTGGAGAGTGCTATATTAGGCCTTTTGTGTGTAGCTAATTTCCTAATGCCATTTTATTTAGTCTTGTGTTTATGTTTGTATAGTTTGTACTGATAGTATGATTGCGTTATGCCGTTAGTTTATTAGTTGTTGCAGTGGAGATGGCTATATTAGGACTTTGTGTGTAGGTAATTTCCTAATGTCATTTTAATTAGCCTTGTGTTTATGTTTGTCAAGTTTATACTGATAGTATGGTTTTGTTATGTCGTTAGTTTAAAAGTTGTGTCAGTGGAGATGGCTGTATTAGGCCTTTTGTGTGTAGGTAATTTCCTATTGTCATTTTAATTAGTCTTGTGTTTATGTTTGTCAAGTTTGTAGTGCGAGCATGGTTGTGTTATGTCGTTAGTTTATTAGTTGTTGCAGTGGAGATGGCTATATTAGGCCTTTAGTATGTAGGTAATTTCCTAATGTCATTTGAATTAATCTTGTGTTTATGTTTGTATAGTTTGTACTGCGAGTATGGTTGTGTTATGTCGTTAGTTTATTAGTTGTTGCAGTGGAGATGGCTATATTAGGCCTTTAGTGTGTAGGTAAGTTCCTAATGTCATTTGAATTAGTCTTGTGTTTATGTTTGTATAGTTTGTACTGATAGTATGGTTGTGTTATGTCCTTGGTTTATTAGTTTTTGCAGTGGAGATGGCTATATTAGGCCTTTTTTGTGTAGGTAACTTCCTAATGTCATTTTAATTAGTTTTGTGTTTATGTTTGCCATGTTTGTACTGATAGTATGGTTGTGTTATGTCGTTAGTTTATTAGTTGTTGCAGTGGAGATGGCTGTATTAGGCCTTTTGTGTGTAGGTAATTTCCTATTTTCATTTTAATTAGTCTTGTGTTTATGTTTGTCAAGTTTGTACTTCGAGTATGATTGTGTTATGTCGTTAGTTTATTAGTTGTTGCAGTGGATATGGCTGTATTAGGCCTTTTGTGTGCAGGTATTTTTCTATTGTAATTTTAAATAGTCTTGTGTTTATGTTTGTCAAGATTGCTCTGATAGTATAGTTGTGTTATATCGTTATTTTGATAGTTGTTGCAGTGGAGATGGCTATATTAGGACTTTTGTGTGTAGGTAATTTCCTAACGTCATTTGAATTAGTCTTGTGTTTATGTTTGTCAAGTGTGTACTGATAGTATGGTTGTGTTATGTGGTTAGTTTATTAGTTGTTGCAGTGGTGATGGCTGTATTAGGCCTTTTGTGTGTAGGTAATTTCCTTTTTTTCATTTTAATTAGTCATGTGTTTATGTTTGTCAAGTTTGTACTGCGAGTATGGTTGTGTTATGTCGTTAGTTTATTAGTTGTTGCAGTGGAGATGGCTGTATTAGGCATTTTGTGTGCAGGTACTTTTCTATTGTAATTTTATTTAGTCTTGTGTTTATGTTTTTAAAGTTTGTACTGAGAGTATGGTTGTGTTATGAAGTTAGTTTATTAATTGTTGCAGTGAAGAGTGCTATATTAGGCCTTTTTTGTGTAGCTAATTTCCTAATGCCATTTTATTTAGTCTTGTGTTTATGTTTGTATAGTTTGTACTGATAGTATGATTGCGTTATGGCGTTAGTTTATTAGTTGTTGCAGTGGAGATGGCTATATTAGGTCTTTTTTGTGTAGGTAAATTTCTAACGTCATTTTAGTTAGTCTTGGGTTTATGTTTGTCAAGTTTTTACTGACAGTATGGCTGTGTTATGTCGATAGTTTATTAGTTGTTGCAGTGGAGATGGCTATATTAGGACTTTTGAATGTAGGTAATTTCCTAATGTTATTTTAATTAGTCTTGTGTTTATGTTTGTCAAGTTTATACTGATAGTATGGTTGTATTATAACGTTACTTTAATAGTTGTTGCAGTGGAGATGGCTATATTAGGACTTTTGTGTGTAGGTAATTTCCTATTGTCAGTTTAGTTAGTCTTGTGTTTATGTTTTTCACGTTTGTACTGATAATATGGTTGTGTTATGTCGTTAGTTTAAAAGTTGTGTCAGTGGAGATGGCTGTTTCAGGCCTTTTGTGTGTAGGTAATTTCCTATTGTCATTTTATTAGTCTTGTGTTTATGTTTGTCAAGTTTGTAGTGCGAGCATGGTTGTGTTATGTCGTTAGTTTATTAGTTGTTGCAGTGGAGATGGCTATATTAGGCTTTTGTGTGTAGGTAAGCTCCTTATGTCATTTGAATTAGTCTTGTGTTTATGTTTGTATAGTTTGTACTGATAGTATGGTTGTGTTATGCCCTTGGTTTATTAGTTTTTGCAGTGGAGATGGCTATATTAGGCCTTTTGTGTGTAGGTAACTTCCTAATGTTATTTTAATTAGTCTTGTGTTTATGTTTGTCAAGTTTGTACTGATAGTATGGTTGTGTTATATCGTTATTTTGATAGTTGTTGCATTGGAGATGGCTATATTAGGACTTTTGTGTGTAGGTAATTTCCTAATTTCATTTTAATTAGTCTTGTGTTTATGTTTGTCAAGTTTGTACTGCGAGTATGGTTGTGTTATGTCGTTAGTTTATTAGTTGTTGCAGTGGAGATGGCTGTATTAGGCCTTTTGTGTGCAGGTACTTTTCTATTGTAATTTTAAATAGTCTTGTGTTTATGTTTTTCAAGTTTGTACTGAGAGTATGGTTGTGTTATGAAGTTATTTTATTAATGGTTGCAGTGGAGAGAGTTATATTAAGCCTTTTGTGTGTAGCTAATTTACTAATGCTATTTTATTTAGACTTGTGTTTATGTTTGTATAGTTTGTACTGATATTATGGTTGTGTTATGTCGTTAGTTTATTAGTTGTGTCAGTGGAGATGGCTGTATTAGGTCTTTTGTGTGTAGGTAATTTCATATTGTAATTTTAATTAGTCTTGTGTTTATGTTTGTATAGTGTGTATTGCGAGTATGGTTTTGTTATGTCGTTAGTTTATTAGTTGTTGCAGTGGAGATGGCTATATTAGGTCTTTAGTGTGTAGGTAAGTTCCTAATGTCATTTGAATTAGTCTTGTGTTTATGTTTGTATAGTTTGTACTGATAGTATGGTTGTGTTATGCCCTTGGTTTATTAGTCTTTGCAGTGGAAATGGCTGTATTAGGCCTTTTGTGTGTAGGTAATTTCCTAACGTCATTTTAATTAGTCTTGTGTTTATGTTTGTCAAGTTTGTACTGATAGTATGGTTGTGTTATGTCGTTAGTTTATTATTTGTTGCAGTGGAGATAGCTATATTAGGAGTTTTGTGTGTAGGTAATTTTATAATGTCATTTTAATTAGTCTTGTGTTTATGTTTGTCAAGTTTGTACTGATAGTATGGCTGTGTTATATCGTTATTTTGATAGTTGTTGCAGTGGAGATGTCTATATTAGGAATTTTGTGTGTAGGTAATTTCCTAATTTCACTTTAATTAGTCTTCTGTTTATGTTTGTCAAGTTTGTACTGATAGTATGGTTGTGTTATGTCGTTAGTTTATTAGTTGTGGAAGTGGATGTGGCTGTATTAGGCTTTTTGTGTGTAGGTAATTTCCTATTGTCATTTTAGTTAGTCTTGTGTTTATGTTTGTATAGTTTGTACTGATAGTATGGTTGAGTTATGCCCTTGGTTTATTAGTTGTTGCAGTGGAGATGGCTATATTAACCCTTTTGAGTGTAGGTAATTTCCTAATGTCATTTTAATTAGTCTTGTGTTTATGTTTGTCAAGTTTGTACTGATAGTATGGTCGTGTTATGTCGTTAGTTTATTAGTTGTTGCAGTGGAGATGGCTGTATTAGGCCTTTTGTGTGTAGGTAATTTCCTATTTTCATTTTAATTAGTCTTGTGTTTATGTTTGTCAAGTTTGTACTGCGAGTATGGTTGTGTTATGTCGTTAGTTTATTAGTTTTTGCAGTGGAGATGGCTGTAATAGGCCTTTTGTGTGCAGGTACTTTTCTATTGTAATTTTAAAGAGTCTTGTGTTTATGTTTTTCAAGTTTGTACTGTGAGTATGGTTGTGTTATGAAGTTAGTTTATTAATTGTTGCAGTGGAGAGTGCTATATTAGGCCTTTTGTGTGTAGCTAATTTCCTAATGCCATTTTATTTAGTCTTGTGTTTATGTTTGTATAGTTTGTACTGATAGTATGATTGCGTTATGCCGTTAGTTTATTAGTTGTTGCAGTGGAGATGGCTATATTAGGACTTTTGTGTGTAGGTACTTTCCTAATGTCATTTTAATTAGCCTTGTGTTTATGTTTGTCAAGTTTATACTGATAGTATGGATTTGTTATGCCGTTAGTTTAAAAGTTGTGTCAGTGGAGATGGCTGTATTAGGCCTTTTGTGTGTAGGTAATTTCCTATTGTCATTTTAATTAGTCTTGTGTTTATGTTTGTCAAGTTTGTAGTGCGAGCATGGTTGTGTTATGTCGTTAGTTTATTAGTTGTTGCAGTGGAGATGGCTATATTAGGCCTTTAGTATGTAGGTAATTTCCTAATGTCATTTGAATTAATCTTGTGTTTATGTTTGTATAGTTTGTACTGCGAGTATGGTTGTGTTATGTCGTTAGTTTATTAGTTGTTGCAGTGGAGATGGCTATGTTAGGCCTTTAGTGTGTAGGTAAGTTCCTAATGTCATTTGAATTAGTCTTGTGTTTATGTTTGTATAGTTTGTACTGATAGTATGGTTGTGTTATGTCCTTGGTTTATTAGTTTTTGCAGTGGAGATGGCTATATTAGGCCTTTTTTGTGTAGGTAACTTCCTAATGTCATTTTAATTAGTCTTGTGTTTATGTTTGCCAAGTTTGTACTGATAGTATGGTTGTGTTATGTCGTTAGTTTATTAGTAGTTGCAGTGGAGATGGCTGTATTAGTCCTTTTGTGTGTAGGTAAATTCCTATTTTCATTTTAATTAGTCTTGTGTTTATGTTTGTCAAGTTTGTACTGCGAGTATGATTGTGTTATGTCGTTAGTTTATTGGTTGTTGCAGTGGATATGGCTGTATTAGGCCTTTTGTGTGCAGGTACTTTTCTATTGTAATTTTAAATAGTCTTGTGTTTATGTTTGTCAAGATTGCTCTGATAGTATAGTTGTGTTATATCGTTATTTTGATAGTTGTTGCAGTGGAGATGGCTATATTAGGACTTTTGTGTGTAGGTAATTTCCTAACGTCATTGAATTAGTCTTGTGTTTATGTTTGTCAAGTGTGTACTGATAGTATGGTTGTGTTATGTGGTTAGTTTATTAGTTGTTGCAGTGGTGATGGCTGTATTAGGCATTTTGTGTGTAGGTAATTTCCTTTTTTTCATTTTAATTAGTCATGTGTTTATGTGTGTCAAGTTTGTACTGCGAGTATGGTTGTGTTATGTCGTTAGTTTATTAGTTGTTGCAGTGGAGATGGCTGTATTAGGCATTTTGTGTGCAGGTACTTTTCTATTGTAATTTTATTTAGTCTTGTGTTTATGTTTTTAAAGTTTGTACTGAGAGTATGGTTGTGTTATGAAGTTAGTTTATTAATTGTTGCAGTGAAGAGTGCTATATTAGGCCTTTTTTGTGTAGCTAATTTCCTAATGCCATTTTATTTAGTCTTGTGTTTATGTTTGTATAGTTTGTACTGATAGTATGATTGCGTTATGGAGTTAGTTTATTAGTTGTTGCAGTGGAGATGGCTATATTAGGTCTTTTTTGTGTAGGTAAATTTCTAACGTCATTTTAATTAGTCTTGGGTTTATGTTTGTCAAGTTTTTACTGAGAGTATGGCTGTGTTACGTCGATAGTTTATTAGTTGTTGCAGTGGAGATGGCTATATTAGGACTTTTGTGTGTAGGTAATTTCCTAATGTCAATTGAAGTAGTCTTGCGTTTATGTTTGTCAAGTTTGCTCTGATAGTATATTTGTGTTATTTTGTTATTTTGATAGTTGTTGCAGTGGAGATGGCTATATTAGGACTTTTGAATGTAGGTAATTTCCTAATGTTATTTTAATTAGTCTTGTGTTTATGTTTGTCATGTTTGTACTGATAGTATGGTTGTGTTATGTCGTTAGTTTATTAGTTGTTGCAGTGAAGATAGCTATATTAGGACTTTTGTTAGTAGGTAATATCCTAATGTCATTTTAATTAGCCTTGTGTTTATGTTTGTCAAGTTTATACTGATAGTATGGTTGTATTATAACGTTACTTTAATAGTTGTTGCAGTGGAGATGGCTATATTAGGACTTTTGTGTGTAGGTAATTTCCTATTGTCAGTTTAGTTAGTCTTGTGTTTATGTTTTTCACGTTTGTACTGATAATATGGTTGTGTTATGTCGTTAGTTTAAAAGTTGTGTCAGTGGAGATGGCTGTTTCAGGCCTTTTGTGTGTAGGTAATTTCCTATTGTCATTTTATTAGTCTTGTGTTTATGTTTGTCAAGTTTGTAGTGCGAGCATGGTTGTGTTATGTCGTTAGTTTATTAGTTGTTGCAGTGGAGATGGCTATATTCGGCCTTTAGTATGTAGGTAATTTCCTAATGTCATTTGAATTAGTCTTGTGTTTATGTTTGTATAGTTATGTACTGCCAGTATGTTTGTGTTATTTCGTTAGTTTATTAGTTGTTGCAGTGGAGATGGCTATATTAGGCCTTTAGTGCGTAGGTAAGTTCCTAATGTCATTTGAATTAGTCTTGTGTTTATGTTTGTATAGTTTGTACTGATAGTATGGTTGTGTTATGCCCTGGTTTATTAGTTTTTGCAGTGGAGATGGCTATATTAGGCCTTTTGTGTGTATTTAATTTCCTAACGTCCTTTTAATTAGTCTTGTGTTTATGTTTGTCAAGTTTGTACTGATAGTATGGTTGTGTTATGTCGTTAGTTTATTAGTTGTTGCAGTGGGGATGGCTATATTAGGCCTTTAGAATGTAGGTAATTTCCTAATGTCATTTGAATTAGTCTTGTGTTTATGTTTGTCAAGCTTGCTCTGATAGTAAGGTTGTGTTATTTCGTTATTTTGATAGTTGTTGCAGTGGAGATGGCTATATTAGGACTTTTGTGTGTAGATAATTTGATAATGTCATTTAAATTAGCCTTGTGTTTATGTTTGTATAGTTTGTACTGCCAGTATGGTTGTGTTATGTCGTTAGTTTATTAGTTGTTGCAGTGGAGATGGTTATATTAGGCCTTTAGTGTGTAGGTAAGTTCCTAATGTCATTTGAATTAGTCTTGTGTTTATGTTTGTCAAGTTTGTACTGATAGTATGGTTGTGTTATGTCGTTAGTTTATTAGTTGTTGCAGTGGAGATGGCTGTATAGGCCTTTTGTGTGTAGGTAATTTCCTATTTTCATTTTAATTAGTCTTGTGTTTATGTTTGTCAAGTTTGTACTGCGAGTATGGTTGTGTTATGTCGTTAGTTTATTAGTTGTTGCAGTGGAGATGGCTGTATTAGGCCTTTTGTGTGCAGGTACTTTTCTGTTGTAATTTTTAATAGTCTTGTGTTTATGTTTTTCAAGTTTGTACTGAGAGTATGGTGGTGTTATGAAGTTAGTTTATTAGTTGTTGCAGTGGAGAGTGCTATACTAGGCCTTTTGTGTGTAGCTAATTTCCTAATGCCATTTTATTTAGTCTTGTGTTTATGTTTGTATAGTTTGTACAGATAGTATGATTGCGTTATGCCGTTAGTTTATTAGTTGTTGCAGTGGAGATGGCTATATTAGGTCTTTTTTTGTGTAGGTAAATTTCTAAAGTCATTTTAATTAGTCTTGGGTTTATGTTTGTCAAGTTTTTACTGAGAGTATGGCTGTGTTATGTCGATAGTTTATTAGTTGTTGCAGTGGAGATGGCTATATTAGGACTTTTGTGTGTAGGTAATTTCCTAATGTCAATTGAAGTAGTCTTGTGTTTATGTTTGTCAAGTTTGCTCTGATAGTATATTTGTGTTATTTTGTTATTTTGATAGTTGTTGCAGTGGAGATGGCTATATTAGGACACTTGTGTGTAGATAATTTCCTAATGCCATTTGAATTAGCCTTGAGTTAATGTTTGTATAGTTTGTACTGCGAGTATGGTTGTGTTATGTCGTTAGTTTATTAGTTGTTGCAGTGGAGATGGTTATATTAGGCCTTTAGTGTGTAGGTAAGTTCCTAATGTCATTTGAAATAGTCTTGTGTTTATGTTTGTATAGTTTGTACTGATGGTATGGTTGTGTTTTGACCTTGGTTTATTAGTTTTTGCAGTGGAGATGGCTTTATTAGGCCTTTTGTGTGTATGTAATTTCCTAACGTCATTTTAATTAGTCTTGTGTTTATGTTTGTCAAGTTTGTACTGTTAGTATGGTTGTGTTATGTCGTTAGTTTATTAGTTGTTGCAGTGGAGATAGCTATATTAGGACTCTTGTGTGTAGGTAATTTCCTAATGTCATTTTAATTAGTCTTGTGTTTATGTTTGTCAAGTTTGTACTGATGGTATGGTTGTGTTATATAGTTAGTTTAATAGTTGTTGCAGTGGAGATGGCTATATTAACCCTTGTGTGTGTAGGTAATTTCCTAATGTAATTTGAATTAGTCTTGTGTTTATGTTTGTCAAGTTTGCTCTGATAGTATAGTTGTGTTATATCGTTATTTTGATATTTGTTGCAGTGGAGATGGCTATATTAGGACTTTTGTGTGTAGATAATTTCCTAATGTCATTTTAATTAGTCTTGTGTTTATGTTTGTCAAGTTTGTACTGATAGTATGGTTGTGTTATGTCTTTAGTTTATTAGTTGTTGCAGTGGAGATGGCTGTATTAGGCCTTTTGTGTGTAGGTAATTTCCTATTTTCCTTTTAATTAGTCTTGTGTTTATGTTTGTCAAGTTTGTACTGCGAGTATGGTTGTGTTATGTCGTTAATTTATTAGTTGTTGCAGTGGAGATGGCTGTATTAGGCCTTTTGTGTGCAGGTACTTTTCTATTGTAATTTTAAATAGTTTTGTGTTTATATTTTTCAAGTTTGTACTGAGAGTATGGTTGTGTTATGAAGTTATTTTATTAATTGTTGCAGTGTAGAGAGCTAAATTAGGCCTTTTGTGTGTAGCTAATTTCCTAATGCCATTTTATTTAGTCTTGTGTTTATGTTTGTATAGTTTGTACTGATAGTATCATAGCGTTGTGCCGTTAGTTTATTAGTTGTTGCAGTGGAGATGGCTGTATTAGGCCGTTTGTGTGTAGGTAATTTCCTTTTTTTCATTTTAATTAGTCATGTGTTTATGTGTGTCAAGTTTGTACTGCGAGTATGGTTGTGTTATGTCGTTAGTTTATTAGTTGTTGCAGTGGAGATGGCTGTATTAGGCATTTTGTGTGCAGGTACTTTTCTATTGTAATTTTATTTAGTCTTGTGTTTATGTTTTTAAAGTTTGTACTGAGAGTATGGTTGTGTTATGAAGTTAGTTTATTAATTGTTGCAGTGAAGAGTGCTATATTAGGCCTTTTTTGTGTAGCTAATTTCCTAATGCCATTTTATTTAGTCTTGTGTTTATGTTTGTATAGTTTGTACTGATAGTATGATTGCGTTATGGAGTTAGTTTATTAGTTGTTGCAGTGGAGATGGCTATATTAGGTCTTTTTTGTGTAGGTAAATTTCTAACGTCATTTTAATTAGTCTTGGGTTTATGTTTGTCAAGTTTTTACTGAGAGTATGGCTGTGTTACGTCGATAGTTTATTAGTTGTTGCAGTGGAGATGGCTATATTAGGACTTTTGTGTGTAGGTAATTTCCTAATGTCAATTGAAGTAGTCTTGCGTTTATGTTTGTCAAGTTTGCTCTGATAGTATATTTGTGTTATTTTGTTATTTTGATAGTTGTTGCAGTGGAGATGGCTATATTAGGACTTTTGAATGTAGGTAATTTCCTAATGTTATTTTAATTAGTCTTGTGTTTATGTTTGTCATGTTTGTACTGATAGTATGGTTGTGTTATGTCGTTAGTTTATTAGTTGTTGCAGTGAAGATAGCTATATTAGGACTTTTGTTAGTAGGTAATTTCCTAATGTCATTTTAATTAGCCTTGTGTTTATGTTTGTCAAGTTTATACTGATAGTATGGTTGTATTATAACGTTACTTTAATAGTTGTTGCAGTGGAGATGGCTATATTAGGACTTTTGTGTGTAGGTAATTTCCTATTGTCAGTTTAGTTAGTCTTGTGTTTATGTTTTTCACGTTTGTACTGATAATATGGTTGTGTTATGTCGTTAGTTTAAAAGTTGTGTCAGTGGAGATGGCTGTTTCAGGCCTTTTGTGTGTAGGTAATTTCCTATTGTCATTTTATTAGTCTTGTGTTTATGTTTGTCAAGTTTGTAGTGCGAGCATGGTTGTGTTATGTCGTTAGTTTATTAGTTGTTGCAGTGGAGATGGCTATATTCGGCCTTTAGTATGTAGGTAATTTCCTAATGTCATTTGAATTAGTCTTGTGTTTATGTTTGTATAGTTATGTACTGCCAGTATGGTTGTGTTATTTCGTTAGTTTATTAGTTGTTGCAGTGGAGATGGCTATATTAGGCCTTTAGTGCGTAGGTAAGTTCCTAATGTCATTTGAATTAGTCTTGTGTTTATGTTTGTATAGTTTGTACTGATAGTATGGTTGTGTTATGCCCTGGTTTATTAGTTTTTGCAGTGGAGATGGCTATATTAGGCCTTTTGTGTGTATTTAATTTCCTAACGTCCTTTTAATTAGTCTTGTGTTTATGTTTGTCAAGTTTGTACTGATAGTATGGTTGTGTTATGTCGTTAGTTTATTAGTTGTTGCAGTGGGGATGGCTATATTAGGCCTTTAGAATGTAGGTAATTTCCTAATGTCATTTGAATTAGTCTTGTGTTTATTTTTGTCAAGCTTGCTCTGATAGTAAGGTTGTGTTATTTCGTTATTTTGATAGTTGTTGCAGTGGAGATGGCTATATTAGGACTTTTGTGTGTAGATAATTTTATAATGTCATTTAAATTAGCCTTGTGTTTATGTTTGTATAGTTTGTACTGCCAGTATGGTTGTGTTATGTCGTTAGTTTATTAGTTGTTGCAGTGGAGATGGTTATATTAGGCCTTTAGTGTGTAGGTAAGTTCCTAATGTCATTTGAATTAGTCTTGTGTTTATGTTTGTCAAGTTTGTACTGATAGTATGGTTGTGTTATGTCGTTAGTTTATTAGTTGTTGCAGTGGAGATGGCTGTATAGGCCTTTTGTGTGTAGGTAATTTCCTATTTTCATTTTAATTAGTCTTGTGTTTATGTTTGTCAAGTTTGTACTGCGAGTATGGTTGTGTTATGTCGTTAGTTTATTAGTTGTTGCAGTGGAGATGGCTGTATTAGGCCTTTTGTGTGCAGGTACTTTTCTGTTGTAATTTTTAATAGTCTTGTGTTTATGTTTTTCAAGTTTGTACTGAGAGTATGGTGGTGTTATGAAGTTAGTTTATTAGTTGTTGCAGTGGAGAGTGCTATACTAGGCCTTTTGTGTGTAGCTAATTTCCTAATGCCATTTTATTTAGTCTTGTGTTTATGTTTGTATAGTTTGTACAGATAGTATGATTGCGTTATGCCGTTAGTTTATTAGTTGTTGCAGTGGAGATGGCTATATTAGGTCTTTTTTTGTGTAGGTAAATTTCTAAAGTCATTTTAATTAGTCTTGGGTTTATGTTTGTCAAGTTTTTACTGAGAGTATGGCTGTGTTATGTCGATAGTTTATTAGTTGTTGCAGTGGAGATGGCTATATTAGGACTTTTGTGTGTAGGTAATTTCCTAATGTCAATTGAAGTAGTCTTGTGTTTATGTTTGTCAAGT
The DNA here is from genome assembly GCA_036971475.1 of Prosapia bicincta. NCBI lineage: Eukaryota > Metazoa > Arthropoda > Insecta > Hemiptera > Cercopidae > Prosapia > Prosapia bicincta. The sequence continues at coordinate 50,793 of JBAIZL010000388.1, forward strand.
TTGCTCTGATAGTATATTTGTGTTATTTTGTTATTTTGATAGTTGTTGCAGTGGAGATGGCTATATTAGGACTCTTGTGTGTAGGTAATTTCCTAATGCCATTTGAATTAGCCTTGTGTTAATGTTTGTATAGTTTGTACTGCGAGTATGGTTGTGTTATGTCGTTAGTTTATTAGTTGTTGCAGTGGAGATGGTTATATTAGGCCTTTAGTGTGTAGGTAAGTTCCTAATGTCATTTGAAATAGTCTTGTGTTTATGTTTGTATAGTTTGTACTGATAGTATGGTTGTGTTTTGACCTTGGTTTATTAGTTTTTGCAGTGGAGATGGCTTTATTAGGCCTTTTGTGTGTATGTAATTTCCTAACGTCATTTTAATTAGTCTTGTGTTTATGTTTGTCAAGTTTGTACTGTTAGTATGGTTGTGTTATGTCGTTAATTTATTAGTTGTTGCAGTGGAGATAGCTATATTAGGACTCTTGTGTGTAGGTAATTTCCTAATGTCATTTTAATTAGTCTTGTGTTTATGTTTGTCAAGTTTGTACTGATGGTATGGTTGTGTTATATAGTTAGTTTAATAGTTGTTGCAGTGGAGATGGCTATATTAACCCTTGTGTGTGTAGGTAATTTCCTAATGTAATTTGAATTAGTCTTGTGTTTATGTTTGTCAAGTTTGCTCTGATAGTATAGTTGTGTTATATCGTTATTTTGATATTTGTTGCAGTGGAGATGGCTATATTAGGACTTTTGTGTGTAGATAATTTCCTAATGTCATTTTAATTAGTCTTGTGTTTATGTTTGTCAAGTTTGTACTGATAGTATGGTTGTGTTATGTCTTTAGTTTATTAGTTGTTGCAGTGGAGATGGCTGTATTAGGCCTTTTGTGTGTAGGTAATTTCCTATTTTCCTTTTAATTAGTCTTGTGTTTATGTTTGTCAAGTTTGTACTGCGAGTATGGTTGTGTTATGTCGTTAATTTATTAGTTGTTGCAGTGGAGATGGCTGTATTAGGCCTTTTGTGTGCAGGTACTTTTCTATTGTAATTTTAAATAGTTTTGTGTTTATGTTTTTCAAGATTGTACTGAGAGTATGGTTGTGTTATGAAGTTATTTTATTAATTGTTGCAGTGTAGAGAGCTAAATTAGGCCTTTTGTGTGTAGCTAATTTCCTAATGCCATTTTATTTAGTCTTGTGTTTATGTTTGTATAGTTTGTACTGATAGTATCATAGCGTTGTGCCGTTAGTTTATTAGTTGTTGCAGTGGAGATGGCTGTATTAGGCCGTTTGTGTGTAGGTAATTTCCTATTTTCATTTTAATTAGTCTTGTGTTTATGTTTGTCAAGTTTGTACTGCGAGTATGGTTGTGTTATGTCGTTAGTTTATTAGTTGTTGCAGTGGATATGGCTGTATTAGGCCTTTTGTGTGTAGGTAATTTCCTATTGTCATTTTAGTTAGTCTTGTGTTTATGTTTGTCAAGTTTGTACTGATAGTATGGTTGTCTTTTGTCGTTAGTTTATTTCTTTTTGCAGTGAAGATAGCTATATTAGGACTCTTGTGTGTAGGTAATTTCCTAATGCCATTTGAATTAGCCTTGTGTTAATGTTTGTATAGTTTGTACTGCGAGTATGGTTGTGTTATGTCGTTAGTTTATTAGTTGTTGCAGTGGAGATGGTTATATTAGGCCTTTTGTGTGTAGGTAAGTTCCTAATTTTTATTGAATTAGTCTTGTGTTTATGTCTGTATAGTTTGTACTGATAGTATGGTTGTGTTATACCCTTGGTCTATTAGTTTTTGCAGTGGAGATGGCTATATTAGGCCTTTTGTGTGTAGGTAACTTCCTAACGTCATTTTAATTAGTCTTGTGTTTATGTCTGTCAAGTTTGTACTGATAGTATGGTTGTGTTATATCGTTTGCTTAATAGTTGTTGCAGTGGAGATGGCTATATTAACCCTTTTGTGTGTAGGTAATTTCCTAATGTCATTTTAATTAGTCTTGCGTTTATGTTTGTCAAGTTTTCTCTGATAGTATAGTTGTGTTTTATCGTTATTTTGATAGTTGTTGCAGTGGAGATGGCTATATTAGGCCTTTTGTGTGTAGGTAATTTCCTAATGTCATTTGAATTAGTCTTGTGTTTATGTTTGTATAGTTTGTACTGCGAGTATGGTTGTGTTTTTTCGTTAGTTTATTAGTTGTTGCAGTGGAGATGGCTATATTAGGCCTTTAGTGTGTAGGTAAGTTCCTAATGTCATTTGAATTAGTCTAGAGTTTATGTTTGTATAGTTTGTACTGATAGTATGGTTGTGTTATGCCCTTGGTTTATTAGTTGTTGCAGTGGAGATGGCTATATTAACCCTTTTGTGTGTAGGTAATTTCCTAATGTCATTTTATTTAGTCTTGTGTTTATGTTTGTCAAGTTTGCGCCGATAATATGGCTGTGTTATGTCGATAGTTTATTAGTTGTTGCAGTGGAGATGGCTATATTAGGACTTTTGAGTGCAGGTAATTTCCAAATGTCATTTTAATTAGTCTTGTGTTTATGTTTGTCAAGTTTGTAATGATAGTATGATAGCGTTATGCCGTTAGTTTATTAGTTGTTGCAGTGGAGATGGCTATATTAGGTCTTTTTTTTGTGTAGGTAAATTTCTAACGTCATTTTAATTAGTCTTGGGTTTATGTTTGTCAAGTTTGTACTGCGAGTATGGTTGTGTTATGTCGTTAGTTTATTAGTTGTTGCAGTCTAGATGGATAAATAAACTCTTTTGTGTGTAGGTAATTTCCTAATGTCATTTGAATTAGTCTTGTGTTTATGTTTGTCAAGTTTGCTCTGATAGTATAGTTGTGTTATATCGTTATTTTGATAGTTGTTGCAGTGGAGATGGCTGTATTAGGCATTTTGTGTGCAGGTACTTCTCTATTGTAATTTTAATTAGTCTTGTGTTTATGTTTTTCAAGTTTGTACTTAGAGTATGGTTGTGTTATGAAGTTAGTTTATTAATTGTTGCAGTGGAGAGTGCTATATTAGGCCTTTTTTGTGTAGCTAGTTTCCTAATGCCATTTTATTTAGTCTTGTGTTTATGTTTGTATAGTTTGTACTGATAGTATGATTGCGTTATGGCGTTAGTTTATTAGTTGTTGCAGTGGAGATGGCTATATTAGGACTTTTGAGTGTAGGTAATTTCCTAATGTTATTTTAATTAGTCTTGTGTTTATGTTTGTCAAGTTTGTACTGATAGTATGGTTGTGTTATGTCGATAGTTTATTAGTTGTTGCAGTGAGGATAGCTATATTAGGAATTTTGTGTGTAGGTAATTTCCTAATGTCATTTTAATTAGCCTTGTGTTTATGTTTGTCAAGTTTATACTGATAGTATGGTTGTATTATATCGTTACTTTAATAGTTTAGCAGTGGAGATGGCTATATTAGGACTTTTGTGTGTAGGTAATTTCCTAACGTCATTTTAATTAGTCTTGTGTTTATGTTTGTCAAGTGTGTACTGATAGTATGGTTGTGTTATGTGGTTAGTTTATTAGTTGTTGCAGTGGAGATGGCTGTATTAGGCATTTTGTGTGCAGGTACTTTTCTATTGTAATTTTAATTAGTCTTGTGTTTATGTTTTTCAAGTTTATACTGAGAGTATGGTTGTGTTATGAAGTTAGTTTATTAATTGTTGCAGTGGAGAGTTCTATATTAGGCCTTTTTTGTGTAGCTAATTTCCTAATGCCATTTTAATTAGTCTTGTGTTTATGTTTGTATAGTTTGTACTGATAGTATGATTGCGTTATGGCGTTAGTTTATTAGTTGTTGCAGTGGAGATGGCTATATTAGGTCTTTTTTGTGTAGGTAAATTTCTAACGTCAATTTAATTAGTCTTGGGTTTATGTTTGTCAAGTTTTTACTGAGAGTATGGCTGTGTTATGTCTATAGTTTATTAGTTGTTGCAGTGGAGATGGCTATATTAGGACTTTTGAGTGTAGGTAATTTCCTAATGTTATTTTAATTAGTCTTGTGTTTATGTTTGTCAAGTTTGTACTGATAGTATGGTTGTGTTATGTCGATAGTTTATTAGTTGTTGCAGTGAGGATAGCTATATTAGGACTTTTGTGTGTAGGTAATTTCCTAATGTCATTTTAATTAGCCTTGTGCTTATGTTTGTCAAGTTTATACTGATAGTATGGTTGTATTATATCGTTACTTTAATAGTTGTTGCAGTGGAGATGGCTATATTAGAACTTTTGTGTGTAGGTAATTTTCCATTGTCATTTTAGTTAGTCTTGTGTTTATGTTTTTCAAGTTTGTACTGATAGTATGGTTGTGTTATGTCGTTAGTTTAAAAGTTGTGTCAGTGGAGATGGCTGTTTCAGGCCTTTTGTGTGTAGGTAATTTTCTATTGTCATTTTATTAGTCTTGTGTTTATGTTTGTCAAGTTTGTAGTGCGAGCATGGTTGTCTTATGTCGTTAGTTTATTAGTTGTTGCAGTGAAGATGGCTATATTAGGACTTTTGTGTGTAGGTAATTTCCTATTGTCATTTTAGTTAGTCTTGTGTTTATGTTTTGTCTAGTTTGTACTGATAGTATGGTTGTGTTATGTCGTTAGTTTAAAAGTTGTGTCAGTGGAGATTGCTGTATTAGGCCTTTTGTGTGTAGGTAATTTCCTATTGTCATTTTAATTAGTCTTGTGTTTATGTTTGTATGGTTTGTACTGATAGTATGATTGTGTTATGCACTTGGTTTATTAGTTTTTGCAGTGGAGATGGCTATATTAGGCCTTTTGTGTGTAGGTAACTTCCTAATGTCATTTTAATTAGTCTTGTGTTTATGTTTGTCAAGTTTGTACTGATAGTATGGTTGTGTTATGTCGTTAGTTTATTAGTTGTTGCAGTGGAGATGGCTGTATTAGGGCTTTTGTGTGTAGGTAATGTCCTATTTTCATTTTAATTAGTCTTGTGTTTATGTTTGTCAAGTTTGTACTGCGAGTATGGTTGTGTTATGTCGTTAGTTTATTAGTTGTTGCAGTGGAGCTGGCTGTATTAGGCCTTTTGTGTGCAGGTACTTTTCTATTGTAATTTTAAATAGTCTTGTGGTTATGTTTTTCAAGTTTGTACTGAGAGTATGGTTGTGTTATGAAGTTATTTTATTAATTGTTGCAGTGGAGAGTGCTATATTAGGCCTTTTGTGTGTAGCTAATTTCCTAACGTCATTTGAATTAGTCTTGTGTTTATGTTTGTCAAGTGTGTACTGATAGTATGGTTGTGTTATGTGGTTAGTTTATTAGTTGTTGTAGTGGTGATGGCTGTATTAGGCCTTTTGTGTGTATGTAATTTCCTTTTTTTCATTTTAATTAGTCATGTGTTTATGTTTGTCAAGTTTGTACTGCGAGTATGGTTGTGTTATGTCGTTAGTTTATTAGTTGTTGCAGTGGAGATGGATATATTACCCCTTTTGTGTGTAGGTAATTTCCTAATGTCATTTGAATTAGTCTTGTGTTTATGTTTGTTAAGTGTGCTCTGTTAGTATAGTTGTGTTATATCGTTGTTTTGATAGTTGTTGCAGTGGAGATGGCTATATTAGGATTTTTGTGTGTAGGTAATCTCCTAACGTCATTTGAATTAGCCTTGTGTTTATGTTTGTCAAGTGTGTACTGATAGTATGGTTGTGTTAAGTGGTTAGTTTATTAGTAGTTGCAGTGGTGATGGCTGTATTAGGCCTTTTTGTGTGTAGGTAATTTCCTTTTTTTTATTTTAATTAGTCATGTGTTTATGTTTGTCAAGTTTGTACTGATAGTATGGTTGTGTTATGTCGTTAGTTTATTAGATGTTGCAGTGGAGATAGCTGTATTAGGCATTTTGTGTGCAGGTACTTTTCTATTGTAATTTTTATTATTCTTGTGTTTATGATTTTCAAGTTTGTACTGAGAGTATGGTTGTGTTATGAAGTTAGTTTATTAATTGTTGCAGTGGAGAGTGCTATATTAGGCCTTTTTGTGTAGCCAATTTCCTAATGCCATTTTATTTAGTCTTGTGTTTATGTTTGTATAGTTTGTACTGATAGTATGATTGCGTTATGGCGTTAGTTTATTAGTTGTTGCAGTGGAGATGGATATACTAGGTCTTTTTTGTGTAGGTAAATTTCGAACGTCATTTTAATTAGTCTTGGGTTTATGTTTGTCAAGTTTTTACTGAGAGTATGGCTGTGTTATGTCGATAGTTTATTAGTTGTTGCATTGGAGATGGCTATATTAGGACTTTTGTGTGTAGGTAATTTCCTATTGTCATTTTAGTTAGTCTTGTGTTTATGTTTTTCAAGTTTGTACTGATAGTATGGTTGTGTTATGTCGTAGTTTAAAAGTTGTGTCAGTGGAGATGGCTGTTTCAGGCATTTTGTGTGTAGGTAATTTCCTAATGTCATTTGAATTAGTCTTGTGTTTATGTTTGTTAAGTTTGTACTGCCAGTATGGTTGTGTTATGTCGTTAGTTTATTAGTTGTTGCAGTGGAGATGGCTATATTAGGCCTTTAGTGTGTAGGTAAGTTCCTAATGTCATTTGATTTAGTCTTGTGTTTATGTTTGTATAATTTGTACTGATAGTATGGTTGTTTTATGCCCTTGGTTTATTAGTTTTTGCAGTGGAGATGGCTATATTAGGCCTTTTGTGTGTAGGTAATTTCCTAATGTCATTTTAATTAGTCTTATGTTTATGTTTGTCAAGTTTGTAGTGCGAGTATGGTTGTGTTATGTCGTTAGTTTATTAGTTGTTGCATTGGGGATGGCTATATTAGGCCTTTAGAATATAGGTAATTTCCTAATGTCATTTTAATTAATCTTGTGTTTATGTTTGTATAGTTTGTACTGCGAGTATGGTTGTGTTATGTCGTTAGTTTATTAGTTTTTGCAGTGGAGATGGCTATATTAGGCCTTTTGTGTGTAGGTAATTTCCTAACGTCATTTTAATTAGTCTTGTGTTTATGTTTGTATAGTTTGTACTGATAGTATGATTGCGTTATGCCGTTAGTTTATTAGTTATTGCAGTGGAGATGGCTATATTAGGTCTTTTTTTGTGTAGTTAAATTTCTAACGTCATTTTAATTAGTCTTGGGTTTATGTTTGTCAAGTTTTTACTGAGAGTATGGCTGTGTTTTATGTCGATAGTTTATTTGTTGTTGCAGTGGAGATGGCTATATTAGGACTTTTGTGTGTAGGTAATTTCCTAATGTCATTTTAATTAGCCTTGTGTTTATGTTTGTCAAGTTTATACTGATAGTATGGTTGTGTTATGTCGTTAGTTTATTAGTTGTTGCAGTGGAGATGGTTATGTTAGGCCTTTAGTATGTAGGTAATTTGATAATGTCATTTGAATTAGTCTTGTGTTTATGTTTGTATAGTTTGTACTGATAGTATGGTTGTGTTATGCCCTTGGTTTATTAGTTTTTGCAGTGGAGATGGCTATATTAGGCCTTTTGTGTGTAGCTAACTTCCTAATATCATTTTAATTAGACTTGTGTTTATGTTTGTCAAGTTTGTACTGATAGTATGGTTGTGTTATGTCGTTAGTTTATTAGTTGTTGCAGTGCAGATGGCTATATTAGGACTTTTGTGTGTAGGTAATTTCCTATTGTCATTTTAATTAGTCTTGTGTTTATGTTTGTCAAGGTTGTAGTGCGAGCATGGTTGTGTTATGTCGTTAGTTTATTAGTTGTTGCAGTGGAGATGGCTGTATTAGGCATTTTGTGTGTAGGTAATTTCCTATTGTCCTTTCATTAGTCTTGTGTTTATGTTTGTATAGTTTGTACTGCGAGTATGGTTGTGTTATGTCGTTAGCTTATTAGTTGTTGCAGTGGAGATGGCCATATTAGGCCTCTAGTGTGTAGGTAAGTTCCTAATGTCATTTGAATTAGTCTTGTGTTTATGTTTGTCAAGTTTGTACTGATAGTATGGTTGTGTTATGTCGTTAGTTTATTAGTTGTTGCAGTGGAGATAGCTATATTAGGACTTTTGTGTGTAGGTAATTTCCTAATGTCATTTTAATTAGTCTTGTGTTTATGTTTGTCAAGTTTGTACTGATAGTATGGTTGTGTTATATCGTTAGTTTAATAGTTGTTGCAGTGGAGATGGATATATTAACCCTTTTGTGTGTAGGTAATTTCCTAATGTCATTTGAATTAGTCTTGTGTTTATGTTTGTCAAGTTTGCTCTGATAATATAGTTGTGTTATATCGTTATTTTGGTAGTTGTTGCAGTGAAGATGGCTATATTAGGACTTTTGTGTGTAGGTAATTTCCTAACGTCATTTGAATTAGTCTTGAGTTTATGTTTGTATAGTTTGTACTGCGAGTATGGTTGTGTTATGTCGTTAGTTTATTAGTTGTTGCATTGGAGATGGCTATATTAGGCCTTTAGTGTGTAGGTAAGTTCCTAATGTAATTTGAATTAGTCTTGTGTTTATGTTTGTATAGTTTGTACTGATAGTATGGTTGTGTTATATCGTTATTTTAATAGTTGTTGCAGTGGAGATGGCTATATTAGGACTTTTGTGTGTAGGTAATTTCCTTACGTCATTTGAATTAGTCTTGTGTTTATGTTTGTATAGTTTGTACTGATAGTATGATTGCGTTATGCCGTTAGTTTATTAGTTGTTGCAGTGGAGATGGCTATATTAGGTCTTTTTTGTGTAGGTAAATTTCTAACGTCATTTTAATTAGTCTTGGGTTTATGTTTGTCAAGTTTTTACTGAGAGTATGGCTGTATTATGTCGATAGTTTATTAGTTGTATGCAGTGGAGATGGCTATATTAGGACTTTTGTGTGTAGGTAATTTCCTATTGTCATTTTAGTTAGTCTTGTGTTTATGTTTTTCAAGTTTGTACTGATAGTATGGTTGTGTTATGTCGTTAGTTTAAAAGTTGTGTCAGTGGAGATGGCTGTTTCAGGCCTTTTGTGTGTAGGTAATTTCCTATTGTCATTTTATTAGTCTTGTGTTTATGTTTGTCAGTCTTGTGTTAGTTTATTAAGTTTGTAGTGCGAGCATGGTTGTGTTATGTCGTTAGTTTATTAGTTGTTGCAGTGGAGATGGCTATATTAGGCCTTTAGAATGTAGGTAATTTCCTAATGTCATTTGAATTAGTCTTGTGTTTATGTTTGTATAGTTTGTACTGATAGTATGGTTGTGTTATGCCCTTGGTTTATTAGTTTTTGCAGTGGAGATGACTATATTAGGCCTTTTGTGTGTAGGTAATTTCCTAACGTCCTTTTAATTAGTCTTGTGTTTATGTTTGTCAAGTTTGTACTGATAGTATGGTTGTGTTAAGTCGTTAGTTTATTAGTTGTTGCAGTGGAGATGGCTGTAATAGGCCTTTTGTGTGTAGGTAATTCTCTATTGTCATTTTAATTAGTCTTGTGTTTATGTTTGTCAAGTTTGTAGTGCGAGTATGGTTGTGTTATGTCGTTAGTTTATTAGTTGTTGCAGTGGGGATGGCTATATTAGGCCTTTAGAATGTAGGTAATTTCCTAATGTCATTTTAATTAGTCTTGTGTTTATCTTTGTATAGTTTGTACTGCGAGTATGGTTGTGTTATGTCGTTAGTTTATTAGTTTTTGCAGTGGTGATGGCTATATTAGGCCTTTTGTGTGTGGGTAATTTCCTAACGTCATTTTAATTAGTCTTGTGTTTATGTTTGTCAAGTTTGTACTGATAGTATGGTTGTGTTATGTCGTTAGTTTAATAGTTGTAGCAGTGGAGATGGCTGTATTAGGCCTTTTGTGTGTAGGTAATTTCCTATTGTCATTTTAATTAGTCTTGTGTTTATGTTTGTCAAGTTTGTACTGAGAGTATGGTTGTCGTTTGTCTTTAGTTTATTTCTTGTTGCAGTGGAGATGGCTACATTAGGACTTTTGTGTGTAGGTGATTTCCTAATGTCATTTGAATTAGTTTTGTGTTTATGTTTGTATAGTTTGTACTGATAGTATGGTTGTGATATGTCGTTAGTTTAATAGTTATTGCAGTGGAGATGGCTATATTAGGACTTTTGTGTTTAGGTAATTTCCTATTGTCATTTTAGTTAGTCTTGTGTTTATGTTTTTCAAGTTTGTACTGATAGTATGGTTGTGTTTTGTCGTTAGTTTAAAAGTTGTGTCAGTGGAGATGGCTGTTTCAGGCCTTTTGTGTGTAGGTAATTTCCTATTGTCATTTTATTAGTCTTGTGTTTATGTTTGTCAGTCTTGTGTTAGTTTATTAAGTTTGTAGTGCGAGCATGGTTGTGTTATGTCGTTAGTTTATTAGTTGTTGCAGTGGAGATGGATATATTAGGCCTTTAGTATGTAGGTAATTTCCTAATGTCATTTGAATTAGTCTTGTGTTTATGTTTGTATAGTTTGAACTGCGAGTATGGTTGTGTTATGTCGTTAGTTTATTAGTTGTTGCAGTGGAGATGGCTATATTAGGCCTTTAGTGTGTAGGTAAGTTCCTAATGTCATTTGAATTAGTCTTGTGTTTATGTTTGTATAGTTTGTACTGATAGTATGGTTGTGTTATGCCCTTGGTTTATTAGTTGTTGCAGTGGAGATGGCTGTAATAGGCCTTTTGTGTGTAGGTAATTCTCTATTGTCATTTTAATTAGTCTTGTGTTTATGTTTGTCAAGTTTGTAGTCCGAGTATGGTTGTGTTATGTCGTAGTTTATTAGTTGTTGCAGTGGGGATGGCTATATTAGGCCTTTAGAATGTAGGTAATTTCCTAATGTCATTTTAATTAGTCTTGTGTTTATGTTTGTATAGTTTGTACTGCGAGTATGGTTGTGTTATGTCGTTAGTTTATTAGTTTTTGCAGTGGAGATGGCTATATTAGGCCTTTTGTGTGTGGGTAATTTCCTAACGTCATTTTAATTAGTCTTGTGTTTATGTTTGTCAGTCTTGTGTTAGTTTATTAATTTTGTAGTGCGAGCATGGTTGTGTTATGTCGTTAGTTTATTAGTTGTTGCAGTGGAGATGGATATATTAGGCCTTTAGTATGTAGGTAATTTCCTAATGTCATTTGAATTAGTCTTGTGTTTATGTTTGTCAAGTTTGTAGTGCGAGTATGGTTGTGTTATGTCGTTAGTTTATTAGTTGTTGCAGTGGGGATGGCTATATTAGGCCTTTAAAATGTAGGTAATTTCCTAATTACATTTTAATTAGTCTTGTGTTTATGTTTGTCAAGTTTGTACTGATAGTATGGTTGTGTTATGTCGTTAGTTTATTAGTTGTTGCAGTGGAGATGGCTGTATTAGCATTTTGTGTGTAGGTAATTTCCTAATGTCATTTTAATTAGTCTTGTGTTTATGTTTTGTCATGTTTGTACTGATAGTATGGTTGTGTTATGTCGTTAGTTTATTATTTGTTGTAGTGCAGATGGCTATATTAACCCTTTTGTGTGTAGGTAATTTCCTAATGTCATTTTAATTTGTCTTGTGTTTATGTTTGTCAAGTTTTACTGATAGTATGGTTGTGTTATGATGTTAGTTTATTAGTTGTTGCAGTGGAGATGGCTATTATAGGCCTTTTGTGTGTAGGTAATTTCCTAATGTCATTTTAATTAGTCATGTGTTTATGTTTTGTCCAGTTTGTACTGAGAGTATGGTTTTGTTATGTCGTGAGTTTATTAGTTATTGCAGTGGAGATGGCTATGTTAGGCCTTTTGTATGTAGGTAATTTCCTAAGGTCATTTTAATTAGTCTTGTGTTTATGTTTGTCATGTTTTACTGATAGTATGGTTGTGTTATGCCCTTGGTTTATTAGTTTTTGCAGTGGAGATGGCTATATTAATCCTTTTGGGTGTAGCTAATTTCCTAATGCCATTTTAATTAGTCTTGTGTTTATGTTTGTATAGTTTGTACTGATAGTATGATTGCGTTATGATGTTAGTTTATTAGTTGGTGCAGTGGAGATGGCTATATTAGGTCTTTTTTTGTGTAGGTAAATTTCTAACGTCATTTTAATTAGGCTTGGGTTTATGTTTGTCAAGTTTTTACTGAGAGTATGGCTGTGTTATGTCGATAGTTTATTAGTTGTTGCAGTGGAGATGGCTATATTAGGACTTTTGAGTGTAGGTAATTTCCTAATGTCATTTTAATTAGTCTCGTGTTTATGTTTGTCAAGTTTGTACTGATAGTATGGTTGTGTTATGTCGTTAGTTTATTAGTTTAGCAGTGGAGATGGCTGTATTAGGCCTTTTGTGTGTAGCAAATTTTCTAATGCCATTTTATTTAGTTTTGTTTTTATGTTTGTATAGTTTGTACTGACAGTATGAATGCGTTATGCCGTTAGTTTATTAGTTGTTGCAGTGGAGATGGCTATATTAGGCCTTTTGTGTGTAGGTAATTTCCTAAAGTCATTTTAATTAGTCTTGTGTTTATGTTTGTCAAGTTTTTACTGATAGGTTGGTTGTCTTTTGTCTTTAGTTTATTTCTTGTTGCAGTGGAGATGGCTATATTAGGCCTTTTGTGTGTAGGTAATTTCCTAATGTCATTTGAATTAGTCTTGTGTTTATGTTTGTATAGTTTGTACTGATAGTATGGTTGTGATATGTCGTTAGCTTATTAGTTGTTGCAGTGGAGATGGCTATATTAGGACTTTTGTGTGTAGGTAATTTCCTAATGTCATTTTAATTAGTCTTGTGTTTATGTTTGTCAAGTTTATACTGATAGTATGGTTGTGTTATATAGTTAGTTTATTAGTTGTTGCAGTGGAGATGGCTGTATTAGCATTTTGTGTGTAGGTAATTTCCTAATGTCATTTTAATTAGTATTGTGTTTATGTTTTGTCATGTTTGTACTGATAGTATGGTTGTGTTATGTCGTTAGTTTATTATTTGTCGTAGTGCAGATGGCTATATTAAGCCTTTTGTGTGTAGGTAATTTCCTAAGGTCATTTTAATTAGTCTTGTGTTTATGTTTGTCATGTTTTACTGATATTATGGTTGTGTTATGCCCTTGGTTTATTAGTTTTTGCAGTGGAGATGGCTATATTATGCCTTTTGGGTGTAGCTAATTTCCTAATGCCATTTTAATTAGTCTTGTGTTTATGTTTGTCTCGTTTGTACTGATAGTATGGTTGTGTTATGTCGTTAGTTTATTAGTTGTTGTAGTGAAGATAGCTATATTAGGACATTTATGTGTAGGTAATTTCCTAATGTCATTTTAATTAGCCTTGTGTTTATGTTTGTCAAGTTTATACTGATAGTATGGTTGTATTATATCGTTACTTTAATAGTTGTTGCAGTGGAGATGGCTATATTAGGACTTTTGTGTGTAGGTAATTTACCTATTGTCATTTTAGTTAGTCTTGTGTTTATGTTTGTCAAGTTTGTACTGATAGTGTGGTTGTGTTATGTCGTTAGTTTATTAGTTGTGTCAGTGGAGATGGCTGTATTAGGTCTTTTGTGTGTAGGTAATTTCCTATTGTCATTTTAATTAGTCTTGTGTTTATGTTTGTCAAGTTTGTAGTGCGAGCATGGTTGTGTTATGTCGTTAGTTTATTAGTTGTTGCGGTGGAGATGGCTATATTAGGCCTTTAGTATGTAGGTAATTTCCTAATGTCATTTGAATTAGTCTTGTGTTTATGTTTGTATAGTTTGTACTGCGAGTATGGTTGTGTTATGTCGTTAGTTTATTAGTTGTTGCAAGTGGAGATGCCTATATTAGGCCTTTAGTGTGTAGGTAAGTTCCTAATGTCTTTTGAATTAGGCTTGTGTTTATGTTTGTATAGTTTGTACTTCGAGTATGGTTGTGTTATGTCGTTAGTTTATTAGTTGTTGCAGTGGAGATGGCTATATTAGGCCTTTAGTGTGTAGGTAAGTTCCTAATGTCATTTGAATTAACTCTTGTGTTTATGTTTGTATAGTTTGTACTGTTAGTATGGTTGTGTTATGCCCTTGGTTTATTAGTTTTTGCAGTGGAGATAGCTATATTAGGTCTTTTGTGTGTAGGTAATTCCCTGTTGTCATTTTAGTTAGTCTTGTGTTTATGTTTGTCAAGTTTGTACTGATAGTATGGTTGTGTTATGTCGTTAGTTTATTAGTTGTGTAAGTGGAGATGGCTGTATTAGGCCTTTTGTGTGTAGGTAATTTCCTATTGTCATTTTAATTAGTCTAGTGTTTATGTTTGTCAAGTTTGTACTGATAGGATGGTTGTGTTATGTCGTTAGTTTAATAGTTGATGCAGTGGAGATGGCTGTATTAGGCCTTTTGTGTGTATGTAATTTCCTATTGTCATTTTAATTAGTCTTGTGTTTATGTTTGTCAAGTTTGTAGTGCGAGCATGGTTGTGTTATGTCGTTAGTTTATAGTTGTTGCGGTGGAGATAGCTATATTAGGCCTTTAGTATGTAGGTAATTTCCTAATGTCATTTGAATTAGTCTTGTGTTTATGTTTGTATAGTTTGTACTGCGAGTATGGTTGTGTTATGTCGTTAGTTTATTAGTTGTTGCAGTGGAGATGGCTATATTAGGCCTTTAGTGTGTAGGTAAGTTCCTAATGTCTTTTGAATTAGTCTTGTGTTTATGTTTGTATAGTTTGTACTTCGAGTATGGTTGTGTTATGTCGTTAGTTTATTAGTTGTTGCAGTGGAGATGGCTATATTAGGCCTTTAGTGTGTAGGTAAGTTCCTAATGTCATTTGAATTAGTCTTGTGTTTATGTTTGTATAGTTTGTACTGATAGTATGGTTGTGTTATGCCCTTGGTTTATTAGTTTTTGCAGTGGAGATAGCTATATTAGGCCTTTTGTGTGTAGGTAATTTCCTGTTGTCATTTTAGTTAGTCTTGTGTTTATGTTTGTCAAGTTTGTACTGATAGTATGGTTGTGTTATGTCGTTAGTTTATTAGTTGTGTAAGTGGAGATGGCTGTATTAGGCCTTTTGTGTGTAGGTAATTTTCTAATGTCATTGGAATTAGTCTTGTGTTTATGTTTGTCAAGTTTGTACTGATAGTATGGTTGTGTTATATAGTTAATTTAATAGTTGTTGCAGTGGAGATGGCTATATTAGCCCTTTTGTGTGTAGGTAATTTCCTAATGTCATTTGAATTAGTCTTGTGTTTATGTTTGTCAAGTTTGCTCTGATAGTATAGTTGAGTTATATCGTTATTTTGATAGTTGTTGCAGTAGAGATGGCTATATTAGGACTTTTGTGTGTAGGTAATTTCCTAATGTCATTTTAATTAGTCTTGTGTTTATGTTTGTCAAGTTTGTACTGATAGTATGGTTGTGTTATGTCGTTAGTTTATTAGTTGTTGCAGTGGATATGGCTGTATTAGGCCTTTTGTGTGTAGGTAACTTCCTATTTTCATTTTAATTAGTCTTGTGTTTATGTTTGTCAAGTTTGTACTGATAGTATGGTTGTGTTATGTCGTTAGTTTATTAGTTGTTGCAGTGGAGATGGCTGTATTAGGCCTTTTGTGTGCAGGTACTTTTCTATTGTAATTTTAAATAGTCTTGTGTTTATGTTTTTCAAGTTTGTCCTGAGAGTATGGCTGTGTTATGTCGATAGTTTATTAGTTGTTGCAGTGGAGAAGGCTATATTAGGACTTTTGTGTGTAGCTAATTTCCTAATGTCATTTGAATTAGTTTTGTGATTATGTTTGTATAGTTTGTACTGATAGTATGATTGCGTTATGCCGTTAGTTTATTAGTTGTTGCAGTGGAGATGGCTATATTAGGTCTTTTTTTGTGTAGGTAAATTTCTAACGTCATTTTAATTAGTCTTGTGTTTATGTTTGTCAAGTTTGAACTGATAGTACGGTTGTATTATGTCGTTAGTTTATTAGTTATTGCAGTGAAGATAGCTATATTAGGACTTTTGTGTGTAGGTAATTTCCTATTGTCATTTTAGTTAGTCTTGTGTTTATGTTTGTCAAGTTTGTATTGATAGTATGGTTGTGTTATGTCGTTAGTTTATTAGTTGTGTCAGTGGAGATGGCTCTATTAGGCCTTTTGTGTGTAGGTAATTTCCTATTGTCATTTTAATTAGGCTTGTGTTTATGTTTGTCATGTTTGTAGTGCGAGCATGGTTGTGTTATGTCGTTAGTTTATTAGTTGTTGCGGTGGAGATGGCTATATTAGGCCTTTAGTATGTAGGTAATTTCCTAATGTCATTTGAATTAGTCTTGTGTTTATGTTTCTATAGTTTGTACTGATAGTATGGTTGTGTTATGCCCTTGGTTTATTATTTTTTGCAGTGGAGATGGCTATATTAGGCCTATTGTGTGTAGGTAATTTCCTAACTTCATTTTAATTAGTCTTGTATTTATGTTTGTCAAGTTTGTACTGATAGTATGGTTGTGTTATGTCGTTAGTTTATTAGTTGTTGCAGTGGAGATAGCTATATTAGGACTTTTGTGTGTAGGTAATTTCCTAATGTCATTTTAATTAGTCTTGTGTTTATGTTTGTATAGTTGGTACTGATAGTATGGTTGTGTTATATCGTTATTTTGAAAGTTGTTGCAGTGGAGATGGCTATATTAGGACTTTTGTGTGTAGGTAATTTCCTAATTTCATTTTAATTAGTCTTGTGTTTATGTTTGTCAAGTTTGTACTGATAGTATGGTTGTGTTATGTCGTTAGTTTATTAGTTGTTGCAGTGGATTTGGCTGTATTAATCCTTTTGTGTGTAGTTAATTTCCTATTTTCATTTTAATTAGTCTTGTGTTTATGTTTGTCAAGTTTGTACTGCGAGTATGGTTGTGTTATGTCGTTAGTTTATTAGTTGTTGCAGTGGAGATGGCTGTATTAGGCCTTTTGTGTGCAGGTACTTTTTTATTGTAATTTTAAATAGTCTTGTGTTTATGTTTTTCAAGTTTGTACTGAGAGTATGGTTGTGTTATGAAGTTAGTTTATTAATTGTTGCAGTGGAGAATGCTATAATAGGCTTTTTGTGTGTAGCTAATTTCGTAATGCCATTTTATTTAGTCTTGTGTTTATGTTTGTATAGTTTGTACTGATAGTATGATTATGTTATGCCGTTAGATTATTAGTTGTGTCAGTGCAGATGGCTGTATTAGGCCTTTTGTGAGTAGGTATTTCCTAATGTCATTTGAATTAGTCTTGTGTTTATGTTTGTATAGTTTGTACTGATAATATGGTTGTGATATGTCGTTAGTTTATTAGTTGTTGCAGTGGAGATGGCTATATTAGGACTTTTGTGTGTAGGAAATTTCCTAATGTCATTTGAATTAGTCTTGTGTTTATGTTTGTCAAGTTTGTACTGATATTATGGTTGTGTTATGTCGTTAGTCTATTAGTTGTTGTAGTGCAGTTGGCTATATTAAGCCTTTTGTGTGTGGTTAATTTCCTAATGTCATTTTAATTTGTCTTGAGTTTATGTTTATCAAGTTTTCCTGATAGTATGGTTGTGTTATGATGTTAGTTTATTAGTTGTTGCAGTAGAGATGGGTATTATAGGCCTTTTGTGTGTAGGTAATTTCCTAATGTCATTTTAATTAGACTTGTGTTTATGTTTTTCATGTTTTACTGATAGTATGGTTGTGTTATGTCGTTAGTTTATTAGTTGTGTCAGTGGAGATGGCTGTATTAGGCCTTTTGTGTGTAGGTAATTTCCTATTGTCAATTTAATTAGTCTTGTGTTTATGTTTGTATAGTTTATACTGCGAGTATGGTTGTGTTATGTCGTTAGTTTATTAGTTGTTGTAGTGCAGTTGGCTTTATTAGGACTTTTGTGTGTAGGTTTTTCCTAATTTCATTTTTATTAGTCTTGTGTTTATGTTTGTCAAGTTTGTACTGCGAGTATGGTTGTGTTATGTCGTTAGTTTATTAGTTGTTGCGGTGGAGATGGCTATATTAGGCCTTTAGTATGTAGGTAATTTCCTAATGTCATTTGAATTAGTCTTGTGTTTATGTTTGTATAGTTTGAACTGCGAGTATGGTTGTGTTATGTCGTTAGTTTATTAGTTGTTGCAGTGGAGATGGCTATATTAGGCCTTTAGTGTGTAGGTAAGTTCCTAATGTCATTTGAATTAGTCTTGTGTTTATGTTTGTCAAGTTTGTACTGATAGGATGGTTGTGTTATGTCGTTAGTTTAATAGTTGATGCAGTGGAGATGGCTGTATTAGGCCTTTTGTGTGTATGTAATTTTCTATTGTCATTTTAATTAGTCTTGTGTTTATGTTTGTCAAGTTTGTAGTGCGAGCATGGTTGTGTTATGTCGTTAGTTTATTAGTTGTTGCGGTGGAGATGGCTATATTAGGCCTTTAGTATGTAGGTAATTTCCTAATGTCATTTGAATTAGTCTTGTGTTTATGTTTGTATAGTTTGAACTGCGAGTATGGTTGTGTTATGTCGTTAGTTTATTAGTTGTTGCAGTGGAGATGGCTGTATTAGGCCTTTTGTGTGTAGGTAATTTCCTATTGTCATTTTAATTAGTCTAGTGTTTATGTTTGTCAAGTTTGTACTGATAGGATGGTTGTGTTATGTCGTTAGTTTAATAGTTGATGCAGTGTAGATGGCTGTATTAGGCCTTTTGTGTGTATGTAATATCCTATTGTCATTTTAATTAGTCTTGTGTTTATGTTTGTCAAGTTTGTAGTGCGAGCATGGTTGTGTTATGTCGTTAGTTTATTAGTTGTTGCGGTGGAGATGGCTATATTAGGCCTTTAGTATGTAGGTAATTTCCTAATGTCATTTGAATTAGTCTTGTGTTTATGTTTGTATAGTTCGTACTGCGAGTATGGTTGTGTTATGTCGTTAGTTTATTAGTTGTTGCAGTGGAGATGGCTATATTAGGCCTTTAGTGTGTAGGTAAGTTCCTAATGTCTTTTGAATTAGTCTTGTGTTTATGTTTGTATAGTTTGTACTTCGAGTATGGTTGTGTTATGTCGTTAGTTTATTAGTTGTTGCAGTGGAGATGGCTATATTAGGCCTTTAGTGTGTAGGTAAGTTCCTAATGTCATTTGAATTAGTCTTGTGTTTATGTTTGTATAGTTTGTACTGATAGTATGGTTGTGTTATGCCCTTGGTTTATTAGTTTTTGCAGTGGAGATAGCTATATTAGGCCTTTTGTGTGTAGGTAATTTCCTGTTGTCATTTTAGTTAGTCTTGTGTTTATGTTTGTCAAGTTTGTACTGATAGTATGGTTGTGTTATGTCGTTAGTTTATTAGTTGTGTAAGTGGAGATAGCTATATTAGGAATTTTGTGTGTAGGTAATTTCCTAATGTCATTTTAATTAGTCTTGTGTTTATGTTTGTCAAGTTTGTACTGATAGTATGGTTGTGTTATATAGTTAATTTAATAGTTGTTGCAGTGGAGATGGCTATATTAGCCCTTTTGTGTGTAGGTAATTTCCTAATGTCATTTGAATTAGTCTTGTGTTTATGTTTGTCAAGTTTGCTCTGATAGTATAGTTGTGTTTTATCGTTATTTTGATAGTTGTTGCAGTAGAGATGGCTATATTAGGACTTTTGTGTGTAGGTAATTTCCTAATGTCATTTTAATTAGTCTTGTGTTTATGTTTGTCAAGTTTGTACTGATAGTATGGTTGTGTTATGTCATTAGTTTATTAGTTGTTGCAGTGGATATGGCTGTATTAGGCCTTTTGTGTGTAGGTAACTTCCTATTTTCATTTTAATTAGTCTTGTGTTTATGTTTGTCAAGTTTGTACTGATAGTATGGTTGTGTTATGTCGTTAGTTTATTAGTTGTTGCAGTGGAGATGGCTGTATTAGGCCTTTTGTTTGCAGGTACTTTTCTATTGTAATTTTAAATAGTCTTGTGTTTATGTTTTTCAAGTTTGTACTGAGAGTATGGCTGTGTTA
Organism: Prosapia bicincta; assembly: GCA_036971475.1. NCBI lineage: Eukaryota > Metazoa > Arthropoda > Insecta > Hemiptera > Cercopidae > Prosapia > Prosapia bicincta. The sequence goes on from JBAIZL010000388.1 coordinate 70,572, forward strand.
TGTCGATAGTTTATTAGTTGTTGCAGTGGAGAAGGCTATATTAGGACTTTTGTGGGTAGCTAATTTCCTAATGCCATTTTATTTAGTCTTGTGATTATGTTTGTATAGTTTGTACTGATAGTATGATTGCGTTATGCCGTTAGTTTATTAGTTGTTGCAGTGGAGATGGCTATATTAGGTCTTTTTTTGTGTAGGTAAATTTCTAACGTCATTTTAATTAGTCTTGTGTTTATGTTTGTCAAGTTTGAACTGATAGTATGGTTGTGTTATGTCGTAAGTTTATTAGTTGTGTCAGTGGAGATGGCTCTATTAGGCCTTTTGTGTGTAGGTAATTTCCTATTGTCATTTTAATTAGTCTTGTGTTTATGTTTGTCAAGTTTGTAGTGCGAGCATGGTTGTGTTATGTCGTTAGTTTATTAGTTGTTGCGGTGGAGATGGCTATATTAGGCCTTTAGTATGTAGGTAATTTCCTAATGTCATTTGAATTAGTCTTGTGTTTATGTTTCTATAGTTTGTACTGATAGTATGGTTGTGTTATGCGCTTGGTTTATTATTTTTTGCAGTGGAGATGGCTATATTAGGCCTATTGTGTGTAGGTAATTTCCTAACTTCATTTTAATTAGTCTTGTATTTATGTTTGTCAAGTTTGTACTGATAGTATGGTTGTGTTATGTCGTTAGTTTATTAGTTGTTGCAGTGGATTTGGCTGTATTAATCCTTTTGTGTGTAGTTAATTTCCTTTTTTCATTTTAATTAGTCTTGTGTTTATGTTTGTCAAGTTTGTACTGCGAGTATGGTTGTGTTATGTCGTTAGTTTATTAGTTGTTGCAGTGGAGATGGCTGTATTAGGCCTTTTGTGTGCAGGTACTTTTTTATTGTAATTTTAAATAGTCTTGTGTTTATGTTTTTCAAGTTTGTACTGAGAGTATGGTTGTGTTATGAAGTTAGTTTATTAATTGTTGCAGTGGAGAATGCTATAATAGGCTTTTTGTGTGTAGCTAATTTCCTAATGCCATTTTATTTAGTCTTGTGTTTATGTTTGTATAGTTTGTACTTCGAGTATGGTTGTGTTATGTCGTTAGTTTATTAGTTGTTGCAGTGGAGATGGCTATATTAGGCCTTTAGTGTGTAGGTAAGTTCCTAATGTCATTTGAATTAGTCTTGTGTTTATGTTTGTATAGTTTGTACTGATAGTATGGTTGTGTTATGCCCTTGGTTTATTAGTTTTTGCAGTGGAGATAGCTATATTAGGCCTTTTGTGTGTAGGTAATTCCCTGTTGTCATTTTAGTTAGTCTTGTGTTTATGTTTGTCAAGTTTGTACTGATAGTATGATTGTGTTATGTCGTTAGTTTATTAGTTGTGTAAGTGGAGATGGCTGTATTAGGCCTTTTGTGTGTAGGTAATTTCCTATTGTCATTTTAATTAGTCTAGTGTTTATGTTTGTCAAGTTTGTACTGATAGGATGGTTGTGTTATGTCGTTAGTTTAATAGTTGTTGCAGTGGAGATGGCTGTATTAGGCCTTTTGTGTGTAGGTAATTTCCTATTGTCATTTTAATTAGTCTTGTGTTTATGTTTGTCAAGTTTGTAGTGCGAGCATGGTTGTGTTATGTCGTTAGTTTATTAGTTGTTGCGGTGGAGATGGCTATATTAGGCCTTTAGTATGTAGGTAATTTCCTAATGTCATTTGAATTAGTCTTGTGTTTATGTTTGTATAGTTTGTACTGCGAGTATGGTTGTGTTATGTCGTTAGTTTATTAGTTGTTGCAGTGGAGATGGCTATATTAGGCCTTTAGTGTGTAGGTAAGTTACTAATGTCTTTTTAATTAGTCTTGTGTTTATGTTTGTATAGTTTGCAACTTCAAGTATGGTTGTGTTATGTCGTTAGTTTATTAGTTGTTGCAGTGGAGATGGCTATATTAGGCCTTTAGTGTGTAGGTAAGTTCCTAATGTCATTTGAATTAGTCTTGTGTTTATGTTTGTATAGTTTGTACTGATAGTATGGTTGTGTTATGCCCTTGGTTTATTAGTTTTTGCAGTGGAGATAGCTATATTAGGCCTTTTGTGTGTAGGTAATTTCCTGTTGTCATTTTAGTTAGTCTTGTGTTTATGTTTGTCAAGTTTGTACTGATAGTATGGTTGTGTTATGTCGTTAGTTTATTAGTTGTGTAAGTGGAGATGGCTGTATTAGGCCTTTTGTGTGTAGGTAATTTCCTAATGTCATTTGAATTAGTCTTGTGTTTATGTTTGTCAAGTTTGCTCTGATAGTATAGTTGTGTTTTATCGTTATTTTGATAGTTGTTGCAGTAGAGATGGCTATATTAGGACTTTTGTGTGTAGGTAATTTCCTAATGTCATTTTAATTAGTCTTGTGTTTATGTTTGTCAAGTTTGTACTGATAGTATGGTTGTGTTATGTCATTAGTTTATTAGTTGTTGCAGTGGATATGGCTGTATTAGGCCTTTTGTGTGTAGGTAACTTCCTATTTTCATTTTAATTAGTCTTGTGTTTATGTTTGTCAAGTTTGTACTGATAGTATGGTTGTGTTATGTCGTTAGTTTATTAGTTGTTGCAGTGGAGATGGCTGTATTAGGCCTTTTGTTTGCAGGTACTTTTCTATTGTAATTTTAAATAGTCTTGTGTTTATGTTTTTCAAGTTTGTACTGAGAGTATGGCTGTGTTATGTCGATAGTTTATTAGTTGTTGCAGTGGAGAAGGCTATATTAGGACTTTTGTGGGTAGCTAATTTCCTAATGCCATTTTATTTAGTCTTGTGATTATGTTTGTATAGTTTGTACTGATAGTATGATTGCGTTATGCCGTTAGTTTATTAGTTGTTGCAGTGGAGATGGCTATATTAGGTCTTTTTTTGTGTAGGTAAATTTCTAACGTCATTTTAATTAGTCTTGTGTTTATGTTTGTCAAGTTTGAACTGATAGTATGGTTGTGTTATGTCGTAAGTTTATTAGTTGTGTCAGTGGAGATGGCTCTATTAGGCCTTTTGTGTGTAGGTAATTTCCTATTGTCATTTTAATTAGTCTTGTGTTTATGTTTGTCAAGTTTGTAGTGCGAGCATGGTTGTGTTATGTCGTTAGTTTATTAGTTGTTGCGGTGGAGATGGCTATATTAGGCCTTTAGTATGTAGGTAATTTCCTAATGTCATTTGAATTAGTCTTGTGTTTATGTTTCTATAGTTTGTACTGATAGTATGGTTGTGTTATGCCCTTGGTTTATTATTTTTTGCAGTGGAGATGGCTATATTAGGCCTATTGTGTGTAGGTAATTTCCTAACTTCATTTTAATTAGTCTTGTATTTATGTTTGTCAAGTTTGTACTGATAGTATGGTTGTGTTATGTCGTTAGTTTATTAGTTGTTGCAGTGGATTTGGCTGTATTAATCCTTTTGTGTGTAGTTAATTTCCTTTTTTCATTTTAATTAGTCTTGTGTTTATGTTTGTCAAGTTTGAACTGCGAGTATGGTTGTGTTATGTCGTTAGTTTATTAGTTGTTGCAGTGGAGATGGCTGTATTAGGCCTTTTGTGTGCAGGTACTTTTTTATTGTAATTTTAAATAGTCTTGTGTTTATGTTTTTCAAGTTTGTACTGAGAGTATGGTTGTGTTATGAAGTTAGTTTATTAATTGTTGCAGTGGAGAATGCTATAATAGGCTTTTTGTGTGTAGCTAATTTCCTAATGCCATTTTATTTAGTCTTGTGTTTATGTTTGTATAGTTTGTACTGCGAGTATGGTTGTGTTATGTCGTTAGTTTATTAGTTGTTGCAGTGGAGATGGCTATATTAGGCCTTTAGTGTGTAGGTAAGTTCCTAAAGTCATTTGAATTAGTCTTGTGTTTATGTTTGTATAGTTTGTACTGATAGTATGGTTGTGTTATGCCCTTGGTTTATTAGTTTTTGCAGTGGAGATAGCTATATTAGGCCTTTTGTGTGTAGGTAATTCCCTGTTGTCATTTTAGTTAGTCTTGTGTTTATGTTTGTCAAGTTTGTACTGATAGTATGGTTGTGTTATGTCGTTAGTTTATTAGTTGTGTAAGTGGAGATGGCTGTATTAGGCCTTTTGTGTGTAGGTAATTTCCTATTGTCATTTTAATTAGTCTAGTGTTTATGTTTGTCAAGTTTGTACTGATAGGATGGTTGTGTTATGTCGTTAGTTTAATAGTTGTTGCAGTGGAGATGGCTGTATTAGGCCTTTTGTGTGTAGGTAATTTCCTATTGTCATTTTAATTAGTCTTGTGTTTATGTTAGTCAAGTTTGTAGTGCGAGCATGGTTGTGTTATGTCGTTAGTTTATTAGTTGTTGCGGTGGAGATGGCTATATTAGGCCTTTAGTATGTAGGTAATTTCCTAATGTCATTTGAATTAGTCTTGTGTTTATGTTTGTATAGTTTGTACTGCGAGTATGGTTGTGTTATGTCGTTAGTTTATTAGTTGTTGCAGTGGAGATGGCTATATTAGGCCTTTAGTGTGTAGGTAAGTTACTAATGTCTTTTTAATTAGTCTTGTGTTTATGTTTGTATAGTTTGCAACTTCAAGTATGGTTGTGTTATGTCGTTAGTTTATTAGTTGTTGCAGTGGAGATGGCTATATTAGGCCTTTAGTGTGTAGGTAAGTTCCTAATGTCATTTGAATTAGTCTTGTGTTTATGTTTGTATAGTTTGTACTGATAGTATGGTTGTGTTATGCCCTTGGTTTATTAGTTTTTGCAGTGGAGATAGCTATATTAGGCCTTTTGTGTGTAGGTAATTTCCTGTTGTCATTTTAGTTAGTCTTGTGTTTATGTTTGTCAAGTTTGTACTGATAGTATGGTTGTGTTATGTCGTTAGTTTATTAGTTGTGTAAGTGGAGATGGCTGTATTAGGCCTTTTGTGTGTAGGTAATTTCCTAATGTCATTGGAATTAGTCTTGTGTTTATGTTTGTCAAGTTTGCTCTGATAGTATAGTTGTGTTATATCGTAATTTTGATAGTTGTTGCAGTGGAGATGGCTATATTAGGACTTTTGTGTGTAGGTAATTTCCTAATGCCATTTTATTAGCCTTGTGTTTCTGTTTGTATAGTTTGTACTGCGAGTATGGTTGTGTTATGTCGTTAGTTTATTAGTTGTTGCAGTGGAGATAGCTATATTAGGACTTTTGTGTGTAGGTAATTTCCTAATGTCATTTTAATTAGTCTTGTGTTTATGTTTGTCAAGTTTGTACTGATAGTATGGTTGTGTTATATAGTTAATTTAATAGTTGTTGCAGTGGAGATGGCTATATTAGCCCTTTTGTGTGTAGGTAATTTCCTAATGTCATTTGAATTAGTCTTGTGTTTATGTTTGTCAAGTTTGCTCTGATAGTATAGATGTGTTATATCGTTATTTTGATAGTTGTTGCAGTAGAGATGGCTATATTATGACTTTTTTGTGTAGGTAATTTCCTAATGTCATTTTAATTAGTCTTGTGTTTATGTTTGTCAAGTTTGTACTGATAGTATGGTTGTGTTATGTCGTTAGTCTATTAGTTGTTGTAGTGCAGTTGGCTATATTAAGCCTTTTGTGTGTGGTTAATTTCCTAATGTCATTTTAATTTGTCTTGAGTTTATGTTTTTCAAGTTTTCCTGATTGTATGGTTGTGTTATGATGTTAGTTTATTAGTTGTTGCAGTAGAGATGGGTATTATAGGCCTTTTGTGTGTAGGTAATTTCCTAATGTCATTTTAATTAGACTTGTGTTTATGTTTTTCATGTTTTACTGATAGTATGGTTGTGTTATGTCGTTAGTTTATTAGTTGTGTCAGTGGAGATGGCTGTATTAGGCCTTTTGTGTGTAGGTAATTTCCTATTGTCAATTTAATTAGTCTTGTGTTTATGTTTGTATAGTTTGTACTGCGAGTATGGTTGTGTTATGTCGTTAGTTTATTAGTTGTTGCGGTGGAGATGGCTATATTAGGCCTTTAGTATGTAGGTAATTTCCTAATGTCATTTGAATTAGTCTTGTGTTTATGTTTGTATAGTTTGAACTGCGAGTATGGTTGTGTTATGTCGTTAGTTTATTAGTTGTTGCAGTGGAGATGGCTATATTAGGCCTTTAGTGTGTAGGTAAGTTCCTAATGTCATTTGAATTAGTCTTGTGTTTATGTTTGTCAAGTTTGTACTGATAGGATGGTTGTGTTATGTCGTTAGTTTAATAGTTGATGCAGTGGAGATGGCTGTATTAGGCCTTTTGTGTGTATGTAATTTTCTATTGTCATTTTAATTAGTCTTGTGTTTATGTTTGTCAAGTTTGTAGTGCGAGCATGGTTGTGTTATGTCGTTAGTTTATTAGTTGTTGCGGTGGAGATGGCTATATTAGGCCTTTAGTATGTAGGTAATTTCCTAATGTCATTTGAATTAGTCTTGTGTTTATGTTTGTATAGTTTGAACTGCGAGTATGGTTGTGTTATGTCGTTAGTTTATTAGTTGTTGCAGTGGAGATGGCTGTATTAGGCCTTTTGTGTGTAGGTAATTTCCTATTGTCATTTTAATTAGTCTAGTGTTTATGTTTGTCAAGTTTGTACTGATACGATGGTTGTGTTATGTCGTTAGTTTAATAGTTGATGCAGTGGAGATGGCTGTATTAGGCCTTTTGTGTGTATGTAATTTCCTATTGTCATTTTAATTAGTCTTGTGTTTATGTTTGTCAAGTTTGTAGTGCGAGCATGGTTGTGTTATGTCGTTAGTTTATTAGTTGTTGCGGTGGAGATGGCTATATTAGGCCTTTAGTATGTAGGTAATTTCCCAATGTCATTTGAATTAGTCTTGTGTTTATGTTTGTATAGTTTGTACTGCGAGTATGGTTGTGTTATGTCGTTAGTTTATTAGTTGTTGCAGTGGAGATGGCTATATTAGGCCTTTAGTGTGTAGGTAAGTTCCTAATGTCTTTTGAATTAGTCTTGTGTTTATGTTTGTATAGTTTGTACTTCGAGTATGGTTGTGTTATGTCGTTAGTTTATTAGTTGTTGCAGTGGAGATGGCTATATTAGGCCTTTAGTGTGTAGGTAAGTTCCTAATGTCATTTGAATTAGTCTTGTGTTTATGTTTGTATAGTTTGTACTGATAGTATGGTTGTGTTATGCCTTTGGTTTATTAGTTTTTGCAGTGGAGATAGCTATATTAGGCCTTTTGTGTGTAGGTAATTTCCTGTTGTCATTTTAGTTAGTCTTGTGTTTATGTTTGTCAAGTTTGTACTGATAGTATGGTTGTGTTATGTCGTTAGTTTATTAGTTGTGTAAGTGGAGATGGCTGTATTAGGCCTTTTGTGTGTAGGTAATTTCCTAATGTCATTGGAATTAGTCTTGTGTTTATGTTTGTCAAGTTTGCTTTGATAGTATAGTTGTGTTATATCGTAATTTTGATAGTGGTTGCAGTGGACATGGCTATATTAGGACTTTTGTGTGTAGGTAATTTCCTAATGCCATTTGATTAGCCTTGTGTTTCTGTTTGTATAGTTTGTACTGCGAGTATGGTTGTGTTATGTCGTTAGTTTATTAGTTGTTGCAGTGGAGATAGCTATATTAGGACTTTTGTGTGTAGGTAATTTCCTAATGTCATTTTAATTAGTCTTGTGTTTATGTTTGTCAAGTTTGTACTGATAGTATGGTTGTGTTATATAGTTAATTTAATAGTTGTTGCAGTGGAGATGGCTATATTAGCCCTTTTGTGTGTAGGTAATTTCCTAATGTCATTTGAATTAGTCTTGTGTTTATGTTTGTCAAGTTTGCTCTGATAGTATAGATGTGTTATATCGTTATTTTGATAGTTGTTGCAGTAGAGATGGCTATATTAGGACTTTTGTGTGTAGGTAATTTCCTAATGTCATTTTAATTAGTCTTGTGTTTATGTTTGTCAAGTTTGTACTGATAGTATGGTTGTGTTATGTCGTTAGTCTATTAGTTGTTGTAGTGCAGTTGGCTATATTAAGCCTTTTGTGTGTGGTTAATTTCCTAATGTCATTTTAATTTGTCTTGAGTTTATGTTTTTCAAGTTTTCCTGATAGTATGGTTGTGTTATGATGTTAGTTTATTAGTTGTTGCAGTAGAGATGGGTATTATAGGCCTTTTGTGTGTAGGTAATTTCCTAATGTCATTTTAATTAGACTTGTGTTTATGTTTTTCATGTTTTACTGATAGTATGGTTGTGTTATGTCGTTAGTTTATTAGTTGTGTCAGTGGAGATGGCTGTATTAGGCCTTTTGTGTGTAGGTTATTTCCTATTGTCAATTTAATTAGTCTTGTGTTTATGTTTGTATAGTTTGTACTGATAGTATGATTGCGTTATGTCGTTAGTTTATTAGTTGTTGCGGTGGAGATGGCTATATTAGGCCTTTAGTATGTAGGTAATTTCCTAATGTCATTTGAATTAGTCTTGTGTTTATGTTTGTATAGTTTGAACTGCGAGTATGGTTGTGTTATGTCGTTAGTTTATTAGTTGTTGCAGTGGAGATGGCTATATTAGGCATTTAGTGTGTAGGTAAGTTCCTAATGTCATTTGAATTAGTCTTGTGTTTATGTTTGTCAAGTTTGTACTGATAGGATGGTTGTGTTATGTCGTTAGTTTAATAGTTGATGCAGTGGAGATGGCTGTATTAGGCCTTTTGTGTGTATGTAATTTTCTATTGTCATTTTAATTAGTCTTGTGTTTATGTTTGTCAAGTTTGTAGTGCGAGCATGGTTGTGTTATGTCGTTAGTTTATTAGTTGTTGCGGTGGAGATGGCTATATTAGGCCTTTAGTATGTAGGTAATTTCCTAATGTCATTTGAATTAGTCTTGTGTTTATGTTTGTATAGTTTGAACTGCGAGTATGGTTGTGTTATGTCGTTAGTTTATTAGTTGTTGCAGTGGAGATGGCTGTATTAGGCCTTTTGTGTGTAGGTAATTTCCTATTGTCATTTTAATTAGTCTAGTGTTTATGTTTGTCAAGTTTGTACTGATAGGATGGTTGTGTTATGTCGTTAGTTTAATAGTTGATGCAGTGGAGATGGCTGTATTAGGCCTTTTGTGTGTATGTAATTTCCTATTGTCATTTTAATTAGTCTTGTGTTTATGTTTGTCAAGTTTGTAGTGCGAGCATGGTTGTGTTATGTCGTTAGTTTATTAGTTGTTGCGGTGGAGATGGCTATATTAGGCCTTTAGTATGTAGGTAATTTCCTAATGTCATTTGAATTAGTCTTGTGTTTATGTTTGTATAGTTTGTACTGCGAGTATGGTTGTGTTATGTCGTTAGTTTATTAGTTGTTGCAGTGGAGATGGCTATATTAGGCCTTTAGTGTGTAGGTAAGTTCCTAATGTCTTTTGAATTAGTCTTGTGTTTATGTTTGTATAGTTTGTACTTCGAGTATGGTTGTGTTATGTCGTTAGTTTATTAGTTGTTGCAGTGGAGATGGCTATATTAGGCCTTTAGTGTGTAGGTAAGTTCCTAATGTCATTTGAATTAGTCTTGTGTTTATGTTTGTATAGTTTGTACTGATAGTATGGTTGTGTTATGCCCTTGGTTTATTAGTTTTTGCAGTGGAGATAGCTATATTAGGCCTTTTGTGTGTAGGTATTATCCTGTTGTCATTTTAGTTAGTCTTGTGTTTATGTTTGTCAAGTTTGTACTGATAGTATGGTTGTGTTATGTCGTTAGTTTATTAGTTGTGTAAGTGGAGATGGCTGTATTAGGCCTTTTGTGTGTAGGTAATTTCCTAATGTCATTGGAATTAGTCTTGTGTTTATGTTTGTCAAGTTTGCTCTGATAGTATAGTTGTGTTATATCGTAATTTTGATAGTTGTTGCAGTGGAGATGGCTATATTAGGACTTTTGTGTGTAGGTAATTTCCTAATGTCATTTGAATTAGCCTTGTGTTTCTGTTTGTATAGTTTGTACTGCGAGTATGGTTGTGTTATGTCGTTAGTTTATTAGTTGTTGCAGTGGAGATAGCTATATTAGGAATTTTGTGTGTAGGTAATTTCCTAATGTCATTTTAATTAGTCTTGTGTTTATGTTTGTCAAGTTTGTACTGATAGTATGGTTGTGTTATATAGTTAATTTAATAGTTGTTGCAGTGGAGATGGCTATATTAGCCCTTTTGTGTGTAGGTAATTTCCTAATGTCATTTGAATTAGTCTTGTGTTTATGTTTGTCAAGTTTGCTCTGATAGTATAGTTGTGTTTTATCGTTATTTTGATAGTTGTTGCAGTAGAGATGGCTATATTAGGACTTTTGTGTGTAGGTAATTTCCTAATGTCATTTTAATTAGTCTTGTGTTTATGTTTGTCAAGTTTGTACTGATAGTATGGTTGTGTTATGTCGTTAGTTTATTAGTTGGGCAGTGGATATGGCTGTATTAGGCCTTTTGTGTGTAGGTAACTTCCTATTTTCATTTTAATTAGTCTTGTGTTTATGTTTGTCAAGTTTGTACTGATAGTATTTTTGTGTTATGTCGTTAGTTTATTAGTTGTTGCAGTGGAGATGGCTGTATTAGGCCTTTTGTTTGCAGGTACTTTTCTATTGTAATTTTAAATAGTCTTGTGTTTATGTTTTTCAATTTTGTACTGAGAGTATGGCTGTGTTATGTCGATAGTTTATTAGTTGTTGCAGTGGAGAAGGCTATATTAGGACTTTTGTGTGTAGCTAATTTCCTAATGCCATTTTATTTAGTCTTGTGATTATGTTTGTATAGTTTGTACTGATAGTATGATTGCGTTATGTCGTTAGTTTATTAGTTGTTGCAGTGGAGATGGCTATATTAGGTCTTTTTTTGTGTAGGTAAATTTCTAACGTCATTTTAATTAGTCTTGTGTTTATGTTTGTCAAGTTTGAACTGATAGTATGGTTGTGTTATGTCGTAAGTTTATTAGTTGTGTCAGTGGAGATGGCTCTATTAGGCCTTTTGTGTGTAGGTAATTTCCTATTGTCATTTTAATTAGTCTTGTGTTTATGTTTGTCAAGTTTGTAGTGCGAGCATGGTTGTGTTATGTCGTTAGTTTATTAGTTGTTGCGGTGGAGATGGCTACATTAGGCCTTTAGTATGTAGGTAATTTCCTAATGTCATTTGAATTAGTCTTGTGTTTATGTTTCTATAGTTTGTACTGATAGTATGGTTGTGTTATGCCCTTGGTTTATTATTTTTTGCAGTGGAGATGGCTATATTAGGCCTATTGTGTGTAGGTAATTTCCTAACTTCATTTTAATTAGTCTTGTATTTATGTTTGTCAAGTTTGTACTGATAGTATGGTTGTGTTATGTCGTTAGTTTATTAGTTGTTGCAGTGGAGATAGCTATATTAGGACTTTTGTGTGTAGGTAATTTCCTAATGTCATTTTAATTAGTCTTGTGTTTATGTTTGTATAGTTGGTACTGATAGTATGGTTGTGTTATGTCGTTAGTTTATTAGTTGTTGCAGTGGATTTGGCTGTATTAATCCTTTTGTGTGTAGTTAATTTCCTTTTTTCATTTTAATTAGTCTTGTGTTTATGTTTGTCAAGTTTGTACTGCGAGTATGGTTGTGTTATGTCGTTAGTTTATTAGTTGTTGCAGTGGAGATGGCTGTATTAGGCCTTTTGTGTGCAGGTACTTTTTTATTGTAATTTTAAATAGTCTTGTGTTTATGTTTTTCAAGTTTGTACTGAGAGTATGGTTGTGTTATGAAGTTAGTTTATTAATTGTTGCAGTGGAGAATGCTATAATAGGCTTTTTGTGTGTAGCTAATTTCCTAATGCCATTTTATTTAGTCTTGTGTTTATGTTTGTATAGTTTGTACTTCGAGTATTGTTGTGTTATGTCGTTAGTTTATTAGTTGTTGCAGTGGAGATGGCTATATTAGGCCTTTAGTGTGTAGGTAAGTTCCTAATGTCATTTGAATTAGTCTTGTGTTTATGTTTGTATAGTTGGTACTGATAGTATGGTTGTGTTATGCCCTTGGTTTATTAGTTTTTGCAGTGGAGATAGCTATATTAGGCCTTTTGTGTGTAGGTAATTCCCTGTTGTCATTTTAGTTAGTCTTGTGTTTATGTTTGTCAAGTTTGTACTGATAGTATGGTTGTGTTATGTCGTTAGTTTATTAGTTGTGTAAGTGGAGATGGCTGTATTAGGCCTTTTGTGTGTAGGTAATTTCCTATTGTCATTTTAATTAGTCTAGTGTTTATGTTTGTCAAGTTTGTACTGATAGGATGGTTGTGTTATGTCGTTAGTTTAATAGTTGTTGCAGTGGAGATGGCTGTATTAGGCCTTTTGTGTGTAGGTAATTTCCTATTGTCATTTTAATTAGTCTTGTGTTTATGTTTGTCAAGTTTGTAGTGCGAGCATGGTTGTGTTATGTCTATGTTTATTAGTTGTTGCGGTGGAGATGGCTATATTAGGCCTTTAGTATGTAGGTAATTTCCTAATGTCATTTGAATTAGTCTTGTGTTTATGTTTGTATAGTTTGTACTGCGAGTATGGTTGTGTTATGTCGTTAGTTTATTAGTTGTTGCAGTGGAGATGGCTATATTAGGCCTTTAGTGTGTAGGTAAGTTCCTAATGTCATTTGAATTAGTCTTGTGTTTATGTTTGTATAGTTTGTACTGATAGTATGGTTGTGTTATGCCCTTGGTTTATTAGTTTTTGCAGTGGAGATAGCTATATTAGGCCATTTGTGTGTAGGTAATTTCCTGTTGTCATTTTAGTTAGTCTTGTGTTTATGTTTGTCAAGTTTGTACTGATAGTATGGTTGTGTTATGTCGTTAGTATATTAGTTGTGTAAGTGGAGATGGCTGTATTAGGCCTTTTGTGTGTAGGTAATTTCCTAATGTCATTGGAATTAGTCTTGTGTTTATGTTTGTCAAGTTTGCTCTGATAGTATAGTTGTGTTATATCGTAATTTTGATAGTTGTTGCAGTGGAGATGGCTATATTAGGACTTTTGTGTGTAGGTAATTTCCTAATGCCATTTTATTAGCCTTGTGTTTCTGTTTGTATAGTTTGTACTGCGAGTATGGTTGTGTTATGTCGTTAGTTTATTAGTTGTTGCAGTGGAGATAGCTATATTAGGACTTTTGTGTGTAGGTAATTTCCTAATATCATTTGAATTAGTCTTGTGTTTATGTTTGTCAAGTTTGCTCTGATAGTATAGATGTGTTATATCGTTATTTTGATAGTTGTTGCAGTAGAGATGGCTATATTAGGACTTTTGTGTGTAGGTAATTTCCTAATGTCATTTTAATTAATCTTGTGTTTATGTTTGTCAAGTTTGTACTGATAGTATGGTTGTGTTATGTCGTTAGTTTATTAGTTGTTGCAGTGGATATGGCTGTATTAGGCCTTTTGTGTGTAGGTAACTTCCTATTTTCATTTTATTTAGTCTTGTGTTTATGTTTTTCAAGTTTGTACTGAGAGTATGGCTGTGTTATGTCGATAGTTTATTAGTTGTTGCAGTATAGAAGGCTATATTAGGACTTTTGTGTGTAGCTAATTTCCTAATGCCTTTTTATTTAGTCTTGTGTTTATGTTTGTATAGTTTGTACTGATAGTATGATTGCGTTATGCCGTTAGTTTATTAGTTATTGCAGTGGAGATGGCTATATTAGGTCTTTTTTTGTGTAGGTAAATTTCTAACGTCATTTTAATTAGTCTTGTGTTTATGTTTGTCAAGTTTGAACTGATAGTATGGTTGTATTATGTCGTTAGTTTATTAGTTATTGCAGTGAAGATAGCTATATTAGGACTTTTGTGTGTAGGTAATTTCCTATTGTCATTTTAGTTAGTTTTGTGTTTATGTTTGTCAAGTTTGTACTGATAGTATGGTTGTGTTATGTCGTTAGTTTATTAGTTGTGTCAGTGGAGATGGCTCTATTAGGCCTTTTTTGTGTAGGTAATTTCCTATTGTCATTTTAATTAGTCTTGTGTTTATGTTTGTCAAGTTTGTAGTGCGAGCATGGTTGTGTTATGTCGTTAGTTTATTAGTTGTTGCGGTGGAGATGGCTATATTAGCCCTTTAGTATGTAGGTAATTTCCTAATGTCATTTGAATTAGTCTTGTAATTATGTTTCTATAGTTTGTACTGATAGTATGGTTGTGTTATGCCCTTGGTTTATTATTTTTTGCAGTGGAGATGGCTATATTAGGCCTATTGTGTGTAGGTAATTTCCTAACTTTATTTTAATTAGTCTTGTATTTATGTTTGTCAAGTTTGTACTGATATTATGGTTGTGTTATATCGTTAGTTTATTAGTTGTTGCAGTGGAGATAGCTATATTAGGACTTTTGTGTGTAGGTAATTTCCTAATGTCATTTTAATTAGTCTTGTGTTTATGTTTGTATAGTTGGTACTGATAGTATGGTTGTGTTATATCGTTATTTTGAAAGTTGTTGCAGTGGAGATGGCTATATTAGGACTTTTGTGTGTAGGTAATTTCCTAATTTCATTTTAATTAGTCTTGTGTTTATGTTTGTCAAGTTTGTACTGATAGTATGGTTGTGTTATGTCGTTAGTTTATTAGTTGTTGCAGTGGATTTGGCTGTATTAATCCTTTTGTGTGTAGTTAATTTCCTATTTTCACTTTAATTAGTCTTGTGTTTATGTTTGTCAAGTTTGTACTGCGAGTATGGTTGTGTTATGTCGTTAGTTTATTAGTTGTTGCAGTGGAGATGGCTGTATTAGGCCTTTTGTGTGCAGGTACTTTTTTATTGTAATTTTAAATAGTCTTGTGTTTATGTTTTTCAAGTTTGTACTGAGAGTATGGTTGTGTTATGAAGTTAGTTTATTAATTGTTGCAGTGGAGAATGCTATAATAGGCTTTTTGTGTGTAGCTAATTTCCGAATGCCATTTTATTTAGTCTTGTGTTTATGTTTGTATAGTTTGTACTGATAGTATGATTAAGTTATGCCGTTAGATTATTAGTTGTGTCAGTGCAGATGGCTGTATTAGGACTTTTGTGTGTAGGAAATTTCCTAATGTCATTTGAATTAGTCTTGTGTTTATGTTTGTCAAGTTTGTACTGATAGTATGGTTGTGTTATGTCGTTAGTCTATTAGTTGTTGTAGTGCAGTTGGCTATATTAAGCCTTTTGTGTGTGGGTAATTTCCTAATGTCATTTTAATTTGTCTTGAGTTTATGTTTTTCAAGTTTTCCTGATAGTATGGTTGTGTTATGATGTTAGTTTATTAGTTGTTGCAGTAGAGATGGGTATTATAGGCCTTTTGTGTGTAGGTAATTTCCTAATGTCATTTTAATTAGACTTGTGTTTATGTTTTTATAGTTTGTACTGCGAGTATGGTTGTGTTATGTCGTTAGTTTATTAGTTGTTGCAGTGGAGATGGCTATATTAGGCCTTTGTGTGTAGATAAGTTCCTAATGTCATTTGAATTAGTCTTGTGTTTATGTTTGTATAGTTTGTACTGATAGTATGGTTGTGTTATGCCTTTGGTTTATAAGTTTTTGCTGTGGAGATAGCTATATTAGGCCTTTTGTGTGTAGGTAATTTCCTAATGCCATTTTAATTAGCCTTGTGTTTATGTTTGTCAAGTTTGTACTGATAGTATGGTTGTGTTATATCGTTAGTTTAATAGTTGTTGCAGTGGAGATGGCTATATTAACCCTTTTGTGTGTAGGTAATTTCCTAATATCATTTGAATTAGTCTTGTGTTTATGTTTGTCAAGTTTGTTCTGATAGTATAGTTGTGTTATATCGTTATTTTGATAGTTGTTGCAGTGGAGATGGCTATATTAGGCCATTAGTGTGTAGGTAAGTTAATAATGTCATTTGAATTAGACTTGTGTTTATGTTTGTATAGTTTGTACTGATAGTATGGTTGTGTTATGAACTTGGTTTATTAGTTTTTGCAGAGGAGATGGCTATATTAGGCCTTTTGTGTGTAGGTAACTTCCTAACGTCATTTTAATTAGTCTTGTGTTTATGTTTGTCAAGTTTGTACTGATAGTATGGTTGTGTTATGTCGTTAGTTTATTAGTTGTTGCAGTGAAGATAGCTATATTAGGACTTTTGTGTGTAGGTAATTTCCTAATGTCATTTTAATTAGTCTTGTGTTTATGTTTGTCAAGTTTGTAGTGCGAGTATCTTTGTGTTATGTCTTTAGTTTATTAGTGGTTGCTGTGGGGATGGCTATATTAGGCCTTTAGAATGTAGGTAATTTCCTAATGTCATTTGAATTATTCTTGTGTTTATGTTTGTATAGTTTGTACTGCGAGTATGGTTGTGTTATGTCGTTAGTTTATTAGTTGTTGCAGTGGAGATGGCTATATTAGGCCTTTAGTGTGTAGGTAAGTTCCTAATGTCATTTGAATTAGTCTTGTGTTTATGTTTGTATAGTTTGTACTGATAGTATGGTTGTGTAATGTCCTTGGTTTATTAGTTTTTTCAGTGGAAATGGCTATATTAGGCCTTTTGTGTGTAGGTAATTTGATAACGTCATTTTAATTAGTCTTGTGTTTATGTTTGTCTTCCGTTAGTTTAGTAATGGTTGCAGTGGTGATGGCTATATTAAGTCTTTTGTGTGCAGGGAATATTTTAATCCAATTGTAATGAGCCTTTTCTTAATGTTTGTCATGTTTGTACTGATAGTATGGTTGTGTTATGTCGTTAGTTTAGTAATGGTTGCAGTGGTGATAGCTATATTAAGTCTTTTCTGTGCAGGGTATATTTTAATGCAATTGTATTGAGTCTTTTCTTAATGTTTGTCATGTTTGTACTGATAGTATGGTTGTGTTATGTCGTTAGTTTAGTAATGGTTGCAGTGGTGATGGGTATATTAAGTATTTTGTGTGTAGGGAATATTTTAATGCAATTGTAATGAGTCTTTTCTTAATGTTTGTCATGTTTGTACTGATAATATGGTTGTGTTATGTCGTTAGTTTAGTAAGGGTTGCAGTGGTGATGGCTATATTAAGTATTTTGTGTGTAGGGAATATTTTAATGCAATTGTAATGAGTCTTTTCTTAATGTTTGTCATGTTTGTACTGATAGTATGGTTGTGTTATGTCGTTAGTATAGTAAAGGTTGCAGTGGTGATGGATATATTTAGTATTTTGTGTGTAGGGAATATTTTAATGCAATTGTAATGAGTCTTTTCTTAATGTTTGTCATGTTTGTACTGATAGAATGGTTGTGTTATGTCGTTAGTTTAGTAATTGTTGCAGTGGTGATGGCTATATTAAGTCTTTAGTGTGCAGATAATATTTTAATGCAATTGTAATGAGTCTTTTCTTAATGTTTGTCATGTTTGTACTGATAGTATGGTTGTGTTATGTCGTTAGTTTAGTAATGGTTGCAGTGGTGATGGCTATATTAAGTCTTTTGTGTGCAGGGAATATTTTAATGCAATTGTAAAGAGTCTTTTCTTAATGTTTGTCATCTTTGTACTTATAGTATGGTTGTGTTATGTCGTTAGTTTAGTAATGGTTGCAGTGGTGATGGCTATATTAAGTCTTTTGTGTGCAGGGAATATTTTAATGCAATTGTAATGAGCCTTTTCTTAATGTTTGTCATGTTTGTACTGATAGTATGGTTGTGTTATGTCGTTAGTTTAGTAATGGTTGCAGTGGTGATGGCTATATTAAGTATTTTGTGTGCAGGGAATATTTTAATGCAATTGTAATGAGTCTTTTCTTAATGTTTGTCATGTTTGTACTGATAGTATGGTTGTGTTATGTCGTTAGTTTAGTAAAGGTTGCAGTGGTGATGGCTATATTAAGTATTTTGTGTGTAGGGATTATTTTAATGCAATTGTAATGAGTCTTTTCTTAATGTTTGTCATGTTTGTACTGATAGTATGGTTGTGTTATGTCGTTAGTTTAGTAATGGTTGCAGTGGTGATGGCTATATTAAGTCTTTTGTGTGCAGGGAATATTTTAATGCAATTGTAATGAGTCTTTTCTTAATGTTTGTCATGTTGGTACTGATAGTATGGTTGTGTTATGTCGTTAGTTTAGTAATGGTTGCAGTGGAGATGGCTATATTAAGTCTTTTGTGTGCAGGGAATATTTTAATGCATATGTAATGAGTCTTTTCTTAATGTTTGTCATGTTTGTACTGATAGTATGGTTGTGTTATGTCGTTACTTTAGTAATGATTGCAGTGGTGATGGCTATATTAATTAATTTATGTGTAGAGAATATTTTAATGCAATTGTAGTGAGTCATTTCTTTATATTTGTCATGTTTGTACTGATAGTATGGTTGTGTTATGTCGTTAGTTTAGTAATGGTTGCAGTGGTGATGGCTATATTAAGTGTTTTGTGAGTAGGGAATATTTTAATGCAATAGTAATAGTTCTTTTCTTTATATTTGTCATGTTTGTACTGATAGTATGGTTGTGTTATGTCGTTAGTTTATTAGTTGTGTCAGTGGAGATGGCTCTATTAGGCCTTTTGTGTGTAGGTAATTTCCTATTGTCATTTTAATTAGTCTTGTGTTTATGTTTGTCAAGTTTGTACTGCGAGTATGGTTGTGTTATGTCGTTAGTTTATTAGTTGTTGCAGTGGAGATGGCTGTATTAGGCCTTTTGTGTGCAGGTACTTTTTTATTGTAATTTTAAATAGTCTTGTGTTTATGTTTTTCAAGTTTGTACTGAGAGTATGGTTGTGTTATGAAGTTAGTTTATTAATTGTTGCAGTGGAGAATGCTATAATAGGCTTTTTGTGTGTAGCTAATTTCCTAATGCCATTTTATTTAGTCTTGTGTTTATGTTTGTATAGTGTGTACTGATAGTATGATTAAGTTATGCCGTTAGTTTATTAGTTGTGTCAGTGCAGATGGCTGTATTAGGCCTTTTGTGAGTAGGTATTTCCTAATGTCATTTGAATTAGTCTTGTGTTTATGTTTGTATACTTTGTACTGATAATTTGGTTGTGATATGTCGTTAGTTTATTAGTTGTTGCAGTGGAGATGGCTATATTAGGACTTTTGTGTGTAGGAAATTTCCTAATGTCATTTGAATTAGTCTTGTGTTTATGTTTGTCAAGTTTGTACTGATAGTATGGTTGTGTTATGTCGTTAGTCTATTAGTTGTTGTAGTGCAGTTGGCTATATTAAGCCTTTTGTGTGTGGGTAATTTCCTAATGTCATTTTAATTTGTCTTGAGTTTATGTTTTTCAAGTTTTCCTGATAGTATGGTTGTGTTATGATGTTAGTTTATTAGTTGTTGCAGTAGAGATGGGTATTATAGGCCTTTTGTGTGTAGGTAATTTCCTAATGTCATTTTAATTAGACTTGTGTTTATGTTTTTCATGTTTTACTGATAGTATGGTTGTGTTATGTCGTTAGTTTATTAGTTGTGTCACTGGAGATGGCTGTATTAGGCCTTTTGTGTGTAGGTAATTTCCTATTGTCAATTTAATTAGTCTTGTGTTTATGTTTGTATAGTTTGTACTGCGAGTACGGTTGTGTTATGTCGTTAGTTTATTAGTTGTTGCAGTGGAGATGGCTATATTAGGCCTTTGTGTGTAGATAAGTTCCTAATGTCATTTGAATTAGTCTTGTGTTTATGTTTGTATAGTTTGTACTGATAGTATGGTTGTGTTATGCCTTTGGTTTATAAGTTTTTGCTGTGGAGATAGCTATATTAGGCCTTTTGTGTGTAGGTAATTTCCTAATGCCATTTTAATTAGCGTTGTGTTTATGTTTGTCAAGTTTGTACTGATAGTATGGTTGTGTTATATCGTTAGTTTAATAGTTGTTGCAGTGGAGATGGCTATATTAACCCTTTTGTGTGTAGGTAATTTCCTAATATCATTTGAATTAGTCTTGTGTTTATGTTTGTCAAGTTTGTTCTGATAGTATAGTTGTGTTATATCGTTATTTTGATAGTTCTTGCAGTGGAGATGGCTATATTAGGACTTTTGTGTGTAGGTAATTTCCTAATGTTATTTGAATTAGTCTTGTGTTTATGTTTGTATAGTTTGTACTGCGAGTATGGTTGTGTTATGTCGTTAGTTTATTAGTTGTTGCAGTGGAGATGGCTGTCTTAGGCCTTTTGTGTGCAGGTACATTTCTATTGTAATTTTAAATAGTCTTGTGTTTATGTTTTTCAAGTTTGTACTGAAAGTATGGTTGTGTTATGAAGTTAGTTTATTAATT
Organism: Prosapia bicincta; assembly: GCA_036971475.1. Taxonomy (NCBI): domain Eukaryota; kingdom Metazoa; phylum Arthropoda; class Insecta; order Hemiptera; family Cercopidae; genus Prosapia; species Prosapia bicincta. The sequence continues at coordinate 90,653 of JBAIZL010000388.1, forward strand.
GTTGCAGTGGAGAATGCTATAATAGGCCTTTTGTGTGTAGGTAATTTCCTAATGCCATTTTATGTAGTCTTGTGTTTATGTTTGTATAGCTTGTACTGCGAGTATGGTTGTGTTATGTCGTTAGTTTATTAGTTGTTGCAGTGGAGATGGCTATATTAGGCCTTTGTGTGTAGATAAGTTCCTAATGTCATTTGAATTAGTCTTGTGTTTACGTTTGTATAGTTTGTACTGATAGTATGGTTGTGTTATGCCTTTGGTTTATTAGTTTTTGCTGTGGAGATAGCTATATTAGGCCTTTTGTGTGTAGGTAATTTCCTAATGCCATTTTAATTAGCCTTGTGTTTATGTTTGTCAAGTTTGTACTGATAGTATGGTTGTGTTATATCGTTAGTTTAATAGTCGTTGCAGTGGAGATGGCTATATTAACCCTTTTGTGTGTAGGTAATTTCCTAATGTCATTTGAATTAGTCTTGTGTTTATGTTTGTCAAGTTTGTTCTGATAGTATAGTTGTGTTATATCGTTATTTTGATAGTTGTTGCAGTGGAGATGGCTATATTAGGACTTTTGTGTGTAGGTAATTTCCTAATGTCATTTGAATTAGTCTTGTGTTTATGTTTGTATAGTTTGTACTGCGAGTATGGTTGTGTTAAGTAGTTAGTTTATTAGTTGTTGCAGTGGAGATTGCTATATTAGGCCATTAGTGTGTAGGTAAGTTAATAATGTCATTTGAATTAGTCTTGTGTTTATGTTTGTATAGTTTGTACTGATAGTATGGTTGTGTTATGCCCTTGGTTTATTAGTTTTTGCAGAGGAGATGGCTATATTAGGCCTTTTATGTGTAGGTAATTTCCTAACGTCATTTTAATTAGTCTTGTGTTTATGTTTGTCAAGTTTGTACTGATAGTATGGTTGTGTTATGTCGTTAGTTTATTAGTTGTTGCAGTGAAGATAGCTATATTAGGACTTTTGTGTGTAGGTAATTTCCTAATGTCATTTTAATTAGTCTTGTGCTTATGTTTGTCAAGTTTGTAGTGCGAGTATCGTTGTGTTATGTCGTTAGTTTATTAGTGGTTGCTGTGGGGATGGCTATATTAGGCCTTTAGAATGTAGGTAATTTCCTAATGTCATTTGAATTATTCTTGTGTTTATGTTTGTATAGTTTGTACTGCGAGTATGGTTGTGTTATGTCGTTAGTTTAATAGTTGTTGTAGTGGAGATGGCTATATTAGGCCTTTAGTGTGTAGGTAAGTTCCTAATGTTATTTGAATTACTCTTGTGTTTATGTTTGTATAGTTTGTACTGATAGTATGTTTGTGTAATGTCCTTGGTTTATTAGTTTTTGCAGGGGAAATGGCTATATTAAGCCTTTTGTGTGTAGGTAATTTGATAACGTCATTTTAATTAGTCTTGTGTTTATGTTTGTCTTGCGTTAGTTTAGTAATGGTTGCAGTGGTGATGGCTATATTAAGTCTTTTGTGTGCAGGGAATATTTTAATCCAATTGTAATGAGCCTTTTCCTAATGATTGTCATGTTTGTACTGATAGTATGGTTGTGTTATGTCGTTAGTTTAGTAATGGTTGCAGTGGTGATAGCTATATTAAGTCTTTTCTGTGCAGGGTATATTTTAATGCAATTGTATAGAGTCTTTTCTTAATGTTTGTCATGTTTGTACTGATAGTATGGTTGTGTTATGTCGTTAGTTTAGTAATGGTTGCAGTGGTGATGGGTATATTAAGTATTTTGTGTGTAGGGAATATTTTAATGCAATTGCAATGAGTCTTTTCTTAATGTTTGTCATGTTTGTACTGATAATATGGTTGTGTTATGTCGTTAGTTTAGTAAAGGTTGCAGTGGTGATGGCTATATTAAGTATTTTGTATGTAGGGAATATTTTAATGCAATTGTAATGAGTCTTTTCTTAATGTTTGTCATGTTTGTACTGATAGTATGGTTGTGTTATGTCGTTAGTATAGTAAAGGTTGCAGTGGTGATGGCTATATTAAGTATTTTGTGTGTAGGGAATATTTTAATGCAATTGTAATGAGTCTTTTCTTAATGTTTGTCATGTTTGTACTGATAGTATGGATGTGTTATGTCGTTAGTTTAGTAAAGGTTGCAGTGGTGATGGATATATTTAGTATTTTGTGTGTAGGGAATATTTTAATGCAATTGTAATGAGTCTTTTCTTAATGTTTGTCATGTTTGTACTGATAGTATGGTTGTGTTATGTCGTTAGTTTAGTAAAGGTTGCAGTGGTGATGGCTATATTAAGTATTTTGTGTGTAGGGAATATTTTAATGCAATTGTGATGAGTCTTTTCTTAATGTTTGTCATGTTTGTACTGATAGTATGGATGTGTTATGTCGTTAGTTTAGTAAAGGTTGCAGTGGTGATGGCTATATTAAGTATTTTGTGTGTAGGGAATATTTTAATGCAATTGTAATGAGTCTTTTCTTAATGTTTGTCATGTTTGTACTGATAGTATGGTTGTGTTATGTCGTTAGTATAGTAAAGGTTGCAGTGGTGATGGATATATTTAGTATTTTGTGTGTAGGGAATATTTTAATGCAATTGTAATGAGTCTTTTCTTAATGTTTGTCATGTTTGTACTGATAGAATGGTTGTGTTATGTCGTTAGTTTGGTAATGGTTGCAGTGGTGATGGCTATATTAAGTCATTAGTGTGCAGATAATATTTTAATGCAATTGTAATGAGTCTTTTCTTAATGTTTGTCATGTTTGTACTGATAGTATGGTTGTGTTATGTCGTTAGTTTAGTAATGGTTGCAGTGGTGATGGCTATATTAAGTCTTTTGTGTGCAGGGAATATTTTAATGCAATTGTAAAGAGTCTTTTCTTAATGTTTGTCATGTTTGTACTTATAGTATGGTTGTGTTATGTCGTTAGTTTAGTAATGGTTGCAGTGGTGATGGCTATATTAAGTCTTTTGTGTGCAGGGAATATTTAATGCAATTGTAATGAGCCTTTTCTTAATGTTTGACATGTTTGTACTGATAGTATGGTTGTGTTATGTCGTTAGTTTAGTAATGGTTGCAGTGGTGATGGCTATATTAAATCTTTTGTGTGCAGGGTATATTTAAATGCAATTGTAATGAGTCTTTTCCTAATGTTTGTCATGTTTGTACTGATAGTATGGTTGTGTTATGTCGTTAGTTTAGTAATGGTTGCAGTGGTGATGGCTATATTAGGTATTTTGTGTGCAGGGAATATTTTAATGCAATTGTAATGAGTCTTTTCTTAATGTTTGTCATGTTTGTACTGATAGTATGGTTGTGTTATGTCGTTAGTTTAGTAAAGGTTGCAGTGGTGATGGCTATATTAAGTATTTTGTGTGTAGGGATTATGTTAATGCAATTGTCATGAGTCTTTTCTTAATGTTTGTCATGTTTGTACTGATAGTATGGTTGTGTTATGTCGTTAGTTTAGTAATGGTTGCAGTGGTGATGGCTATATTAAGTCTTTTGTGTGCAGGGAATATTTAATGCAATTGTAATGAGCCTTTTCTTAATGTTTGTCATGTTTGTACTGATAGTATGGTTGTGTTATGTCGTTAGTTTAGTAATGGTTGCAGTGGTGATGGCTATATTAAATCTTTTGTGTGCAGGGTATATTTTAATGCAATTGTAATGAGTCTTTTCCTAATGTTTGTCATGTTTGTACTGATAGTATGGTTGTGTTATGTCGTTAGTTTAGTAATGGTTGCAGTGGTGATGGCTATATTAAGTATTTTGTGTGCAGGGAATATTTTAATGCAATTGTAATGAGTCTTTTCTTAATGTTTGTCATGTTTGTACTGATAGTATGGTTGTGTTATGTCGTTAGTTTAGTAATGGTTGCAGTGGTGATGGCTATATTAAGTATTTTGTGTGCAGGGAATATTTTAATGCAATTGTAATGAATCTTTTCTTAATGTTTGTCATGTTTGTACTGATAGTATGGTTGTGTTATGTCGTTAGTTTAGTAATGGTTGCAGTGGTGATGGCTATATTAAATCTTTTGTGTGCAGGGTATATTTAATTGCAATTGTAATGAGTCTTTTCCTAATGTTTGTCATGTTTGTACTGATAGTATGGTTGTGTTATGTCGTTAGTTTAGTAATGGTTGCAGTGGTGATGGCTATATTAAGTATTTTGTGTGCAGGGAATATTTTAATGCAATTGTAATGAGTCTTTTCTTAATGTTTGTCATGTTTGTACTGATAGTATGGTTGTGTTATGTCGTTAGTTTAGTAATGGTTGCAGTGGTGATGGCTATATTAAGTATTTTGTGTGCAGGGAATATTTTAATGCAATTGTAATGAATCTTTTCTTAATGTTTGTCATGTTTGTACTGATAGTATGGTTGTGTTATGTCGTTAGTTTAGTAATGGTTGCAGTGGTGATGGCTATATTAAGTATTTTGTGTGCAGGGAATATTTTAATGCAATTGTAATGAGTCTTTTCTTAATGTTTGTCATGTTTGTACTTATAGTATGGTTGTGTTATGTCGTTAGTTTAGTAAAGGTTGCAGTGGTGATGGCTATATTAAGTATTTTGTGTGTAGGGATTATGTTAATGCAATTGTCATGAGTCTTTTCTTAATGTTTGTCATGTTTGTACTGATAGTATGGTTGTGTTATGTCGTTAGTTTAGTAATGGTTGCAGTGGTGATGGCTATATTAAGTCTTTTGTGTGCAGATAATATTTTAATGCAATTGTAATTAGTCTTTTCTTAATGTTTGTCATGTTTGTACTGATAGTATGGTTGTGTTATGTCGTTAGTTTAGTAATGGTTGCAGTGGTGATGGCTATATTAAGTCTTTTGTGTGCAGGGAATATTTTAATGCAATTGAAATGTGTTTTTTCTTAACGTTTATCATGTTTGTACTGAAAGTATGGTTGTGTTATGTCGTTAGTTTAGTAATGGTTGCAGTGGTGATGGCTATATTAAGTCTTTTGTGTGCAGGGAATATTTTAATGCAATTGTAATGAGTCATTTCTTAATGTTTGTCATGTTTGTACTGATAGTATTATTGTTTTATGTCGTTAGTTTAGTAATGGTTGCAGTGGTGATGGCTATATGAAGTATTTTGTGTGCAGGGAATATTTTAATGCAATTGTAATGAGTCTTTTCTTAATGTTTGTCATGTTTGTACTGATAGTATGGTTGTGTTATGTCGTTAGTTTAGTAATGGTTGCAGTGGTGATGGCTATATTAAATCTTTTGTGTGCAGGGTATATTTAATTGCAATTGTAATGAGTCTTTTCCTAATGTTTGTCATGTTTGTACTGATAGTATGGTTGTGTTATGTCGTTAGTTTAGTAATGGTTGCAGTGGTGATGGCTATATTAAATCTTTTGTGTGCAGGGTATATTTAATTGCAATTGTAATGAGTCTTTTCCTAATGTTTGTCATGTTTGTACTGATAGTATGGTTGTGTTATGTCGTTAGTTTAGTAATGGTTGCAGTGGTGATGGCTATATTAAGTATTTTGTGTGCAGGGAATATTTTAATGCAATTGTAATGAGTCTTTTCTTAATGTTTGTCATGTTTGTACTGATAGTATGGTTGTGTTATGTCGTTAGTTTAGTAATGGTTGCAGTGGTGATGGCTATATTAAGTATTTTGTGTGCAGGGAATATTTTAATGCAATTGTAATGAATCTTTTCTTAATGTTTGTCATGTTTGTACTGATAGTATGGTTGTGTTATGTCGTTAGTTTAGTAATGGTTGCAGTGGTGATGGCTATATTAAGTATTTTGTGTGCAGGGAATATTTTAATGCAATTGTAATGAGTCTTTTCTTAATGTTTGTCATGTTTGTACTTATAGTATGGTTGTGTTATGTCGTTAGTTTAGTAAAGGTTGCAGTGGTGATGGCTATATTAAGTATTTTGTGTGTAGGGATTATGTTAATGCAATTGTCATGAGTCTTTTCTTAATGTTTGTCATGTTTGTACTGATAGTATGGTTGTGTTATGTCGTTAGTTTAGTAATGGTTGCAGTGGTGATGGCTATATTAAGTCTTTTGTGTGCAGATAATATTTTAATGCAATTGTAATTAGTCTTTTCTTAATGTTTGTCATGTTTGTACTGATAGTATGGTTGTGTTATGTCGTTAGTTTAGTAATGGTTGCAGTGGTGATGGCTATATTAAGTCTTTTGTGTGCAGGGAATATTTTAATGCAATTGAAATGTGTTTTTTCTTAACGTTTATCATGTTTGTACTGAAAGTATGGTTGTGTTATGTCGTTAGTTTAGTAATGGTTGCAGTGGTGATGGCTATATTAAGTCTTTTGTGTGCAGGGAATATTTTAATGCAATTGTAATGAGTCATTTCTTAATGTTTGTCATGTTTGTACTGATAGTATTATTGTTTTATGTCGTTAGTTTAGTAATGGTTGCAGTGGTGATGGCTATATGAAGTATTTTGTGTGCAGGGAATATTTTAATGCAATTGTAATGAGTCTTTTCTTAATGTTTGTCATGTTTGTACTGATAGTATGGTTGTGTTATGTCGTTAGTTTAGTAATGGTTGCAGTGGTGATGGCTATATTAAGTCTTTTGTGTGCAGGGAATATTTTAATGCAATTGTAATGAGTCTTTTCTTAATGTTTGTCATGTTGGTACTGATAGTATGGTTGTGTTATGTCGTTAGTTTAGTAATGGTTGCAGTGTAGATGGCTATATTAAGTCTTTTGTGTGCAGGGAATATTTTAATGCATATGTAATGAGTCTTTTCTTAATGTTTGACATGTTTGTACTGATAGTATGGTTGTGTTATGTCGTTACTTTAGTAATGGTTGCAGTGGTGATGGCTATATTAATTAATTTATGTGTAGGGAATATTTTAATGCAATTGTAGTGAGTCATTTCTTTATATTTGTCATGTTTGTACTGATAGTATGGTTGTGTTATGTCGTTAGTTTAGTAATGGTTGCAGTGGTGATGGCTATATTAAGTATTTTGTGTGTAGGGAATATTTTATTGCAATTGTAATGAGTCTTTTCTTTATAGACCTCATGTTTGTACTGATAGTATGGTTGTGTTATGTCGTTAGTTTAGTAATGGTTGCAGTGGTGATGGCTATTTTAAGTATTTTTTGTGTAGGGAATATTTTACCGCAATTGTAATGAGTCTTTTCTTTATATTCCTCATGTTTGTAGTGATAGTATAGTTGTGTTATGTCGTTAGTTTAGTAATGGTTGCAGTTGTGATGCCTATATTAAGTCTTTTGTCTGTAGGGAACATTTTAATGCAATTGTAATGGTTCTTTTCTTTAAGTTTGTCATGTTTGTACTGATAGTATGGTTGTGTTATGTCGTTAGTTTGGTAATGGTTGCAGTGGTGATGGCTATATTAAGTATTTTGTGTGTAGGGAATATTTTAATGAAATTGTAATGAGTCTTTTCTTTATATTTGTCATGTTTGTACTGATAGTATGGTTCTGTTATGTCGTTAGTTTAGTAATGGTTGCAGTGGTGATGGCTATATTAAGTCTTTTGTGTGCAGGGAATATTTTAATGCAATTGTAATAGGTGTTTTCTTTATATTTGTCATGTTTATACTGATAGTATTGTTGTGTTATTTGTTAGTTTAGTAATGGTTGCAGTGGTGATGGCTATATTAAGTGTTTTTTGTGTAGGGAATATGTTAATGCAATAGTAATAGGTCTTTTCTTTATGTTTGTCATGTTTGTACTGATAGTATTGTTGTGTTATTTGTTAGTTTAGTAATGGTTGCAGTGGTGATGGCTATATTAAGTGTTTTGTGTGTAGGGAATATTTTAATGCAATAGAAATAGGTCTTTTCTTTTTATTTGTCATGTATGTACTGATAGTATTTTTGTGTTATTTGTTAGTTTAGTAATGGTTGCAGTGGTGATGGCTTTATTAAGTGTTTTGTGTGTAGGGAATATTTTAATGCAATAGTAATAGGTCTTTCCTTTATATTTGTCATGTTTGTACTGATAGTATGGTTGTGTTATTTGTTAGTTTAGTAATGGTTGCAGTGGTGATGGCTATATTAAGTCTTTTGTCTGTAGGGAAGATTTTAATTCAATTGTAATGAGTCATTTCTTTATGTTTGTCATGTTTGTACTGATAGTATGGTTGTGTTATGTCGTTAGTTTAGTAATCGTTTCAGTGGTGATGGCTATATTAAGTATTTTGTGTTCAGGGAATATTTTAATGCAATAGTAATAGGTGTTTTCTTTATATTTGTCATGTTTATACTGATAGTATTGTTGTGTTATTTGTTAGTTTAGTAATGGTTGCAGTGGGGATGGCTATATTAAGTGTTTATTGTGTAGGGAATAAGTTAATGCAATAGTAATAGGTCTTTTCTTTGTGTTTGTCATGTTTGTACTGATAGTATTGTTGTGTTATTTGTTAGTTTAGTAATGGTTGCAGTGGTGATGGCTATATTAAGTGTTTTGTGTGTAGGGAATATTTTAATGCAATAGAAATAGGTCTTTTCTTTTTATTTGTCATGTATGTACTGATAGTATTTTTGTGTTATTTGTTAGTTTAGTAATGGTTGCAGTGGTGATGGCTTTATTAAGTGTTTTGTGTGTAGGGAATATTTTAATGCAATAGTAATAGGTCTTTCCTTTATATTTGTCATGTTTGTACTGATAGTATGGTTGTGTTATTTGTTAGTTTAGTAATGGTTGCAGTGGTGATGGCTATATTAAGTCTTTTGTCTGTAGGGAATATTTTAATGCAATTGTAGTGAGTCTTTTCTTTATGTTTGTTATGTTTGTACTGATAGTATGGTTGTGTTATGTCGTTAGTTTAGTAATGGTTGCAGTGGTGATGGCTATTTTAAGTATTTTGTGTGCAGGGAATATTTTAATGCAATTGTATTGAGTCTTTTCTTTATGATTGTCATGTTTGTACTGATAGTATGGTTGTGTTATGTCGTTAGTTTAGTAATGGTTGCAGTGGTGATGACTATATTAAGTATTTTGTGTGTAGGGAATATTTTAATGCAATTGTAGTGAGTCTTTTCTTTATGTTTGTTATGTTTGTACTGATATTATGGTTGTGTTATGTCGTTAGTTTAGTAATGGTTGCAGTGGTGATGGCTATTTTAAGTATTTTGTGTGCAGGGAATATTTTAATGCAATTGTAATGAGTCTTTTCTTTATGTTTGTCATGTTTGTACTGATAGTATGGTTTTGTTATGTCGTTAGTTTAGTAATGGTTGCAGTGGTGATGGCTATATTAAGTCATTTGTCTGTAGGGAATATTTTAATGCAATTGTAAAGAGTCTTTTCTTTATGTTTATCATGTTTGTACTGATAGTATGGTTGTGTTATGTCGTTAGTTTAGTAATGGTTGCAGTGGTGATGACTATATTAAGTATTTTGTGTGTAGGGAATATTTTAATGCAATTGTAGCGAGTCTTTTCTTTAGGTTTGTTATGTTTGTACTGATAGCATGGTTGTGTTATGTCGTTGGTTTAGTAATGGTTGCAGTGGTGATTGCTATATTAAGTATTTTGTGTGTAGGGAATATTTTAATGCAATTGTAATGAGTCTTTTCTTTATATTTGTCATGTTTGTACTGATAGTATGGTTCTGTTATGTCGTTAGTTTAGTAATGGTTGCAGTGGTGATGGCTATATTAAGTCTTTTGTGTGTAGGGAATATTTTAATGCAATTGTAATTAGTCTTTTCTTTATGTTTGTCATGTTTGTACTGATAGTATGGTTGTGTTATGTCGTTAGTTTAGTAATGGTTGCAGTGGTGATGGCTATATTAAGTACTTTGTGTTCAGGGAATATTTTAATGCAATAGTAATAGGTGTTTTCTTTATATTTGTCATGTTTGTACTGATAGTATTGTTGTGTTATTTGTTAGTTTAGTAATGGTGGCAGTGGTGATGGCTATATTAAGTGTGTTTTGTGTAGGGAATATGTTAATGCAATAGTAATAGGTCTTTTCTTTATGTTTGTCATGTTTGTACTGATAGTATTGTTGTGTTATTTGTTAGTTTAGTAATGGTTGCAGTGGTGATGGCTATATTAAGTTTTTTGTGTGTAGGGAATATTTTAATGCAATTGTAATAGGTCTTTTCTTTATATTTGTCATGTATGTACTGATAGTATTTTTGTGTTATTTGTTATTTTAGTAATGGTTGCAGTGGTGATGGCTTTATTAAGTGTTTTGTGTGTAGGGAATATTTTAATGCAATAGTAATAGGTCTTTCCTTTATATTTGTCATGTTTGTACTGATAGTATGGTTATGTTATTTGTTAGTTTAGTAATGGTTGCAGTGGTGATGGCTATATTAAGTATTTTGTGTGTAGGGAATATTTAAATGCAATAGTAATAGGTCTTTTCTTTATGTTTGTCATGTTTGTACTGATAGTATGGTTGTGTTATGTCGTTAGTTTAGTAATGGTTGCAGTGGTGATGGCTATATTAAGTATTTTGTGTGCAGGGAATATTTTAATGCAATTGTAATGAGTCTTTTCTTAATGTTTGTCATGTTTGTACTTATAGTATGGTTGTGTTATGTCGTTAGTTTAGTAAAGGTTGCAGTGGTGATGGCTATATTAAGTATTTTGTGTGTAGGGATTATGTTAATGCAATTGTCATGAGTCTTTTCTTAATGTTTGTCATGTTTGTACTGATAGTATGGTTGTGTTATGTCGTTAGTTTAGTAATGGTTGCAGTTGTGATGCCTATATTAAGTCTTTTGTCTGTAGGGAACATTTTAATGCAATTGTAATGGGTCTTTTCTTTAAGTTTGTCATGTTTGTACTGATAGTATGGTTGTGTTATGTCGTTAGTTTGGTAATGGTTGCAGTGGTGATGGCTATATTAAGTATTTTGTGTGTAGGGAATATTTTAATGAAATTGTAATGAGTCTTTTCTTTATATTTGTCATGTTTGTACTGATAGTATGGTTCTGTTATGTCGTTAGTTTAGTAATGGTTGCAGTGGTGATGGCTATATTAAGTCTTTTGTGTGCAGGGAATATTTTAATGCAATTGTAATTAGTCTTTTCTTTATGTTTGTCATGTTTGTACTGATAGTATGGTTGTGTTATGTCGTTAGTTTAGTAATCGTTTCAGTGGTGATGGCTATATTAAGTATTTTGTGTTCAGGGAATATTTTAATGCAATAGTAATAGGTGTTTTCTTTATATTTGTCATGTTTATACTGATAGTATTGTTGTGTTATTTGTTAGTTTAGTAATGGTTGCAGTGGTGATGGCTATATTAAGTGTTTTTTGTGTAGGGAATATGTTAATGCAATAGTAATAGGTCTTTTCTTTATGTTTGTCATGTTTGTACTGATAGTATTGTTGTGTTATTTGTTAGTTTAGTAATGGTTACAGTGGTGATGGCTATATTAAGTGTTTTGTGTGTAGGGAATATTTTAATGCAATAGAAATAGGTCTTTTCTTTTTATTTGTCATGTATGTACTGATAGTATTTTTGTGTTATTTGTTAGTTTAGTAATGGTTGCAGTGGTGATGGCTTTATTAAGTGTTTTGTGTGTAGGGAATATTTTAATGCAATAGTAATAGGTCTTTCCTTTATATTTGTCATGTTTGTACTGATAGTATGGTTGTGTTATTTGTTAGTTTAGTAATGGTTGCAGTGGTGATGGCTATATTAAGTCTTTTGTCTGTAGGGAAGATTTTAATTCAATTGTAATGAGTCATTTCTTTATGTTTGTCATGTTTGTACTGATAGTATGGTTGTGTTATGTCGTTAGTTTAGTAATCGTTTCAGTGGTGATGGCTATATTAAGTATTTTGTGTTCAGGGAATATTTTAATGCAATAGTAATAGGTGTTTTCTTTATATTTGTCATGTTTATACTGATAGTATTGTTGTGTTATTTGTTAGTTTAGTAATGGTTGCAGTGGTGATGGCTATATTAAGTGTTTTTTGTGTAGGGAATAAGTTAATGCAATAGTAATAGGTCTTTTCTTTGTGTTTGTCATGTTTGTACTGATAGTATTGTTGTGTTATTTGTTAGTTTAGTAATGGTTGCAGTGGTGATGGCTATATTAAGTGTTTTGTGTGTAGGGAATATTTTAATGCAATAGAAATAGGTCTTTTCTTTTTATTTGTCATGTATGTACTGATAGTATTTTTGTGTTATTTGTTAGTTTAGTAATGGTTGCAGTGGTGATGGCTTTATTAAGTGTTTTGTGTGTAGGGAATATTTTAATGCAATAGTAATAGGTCTTTCCTTTATATTTGTCATGTTTGTACTGATAGTATGGTTGTGTTATTTGTTAGTTTAGTAATGGTTGCAGTGGTGATGGCTATATTAAGTCTTTTGTCTGTAGGGAAGATTTTAATTCAATTGTAATGAGTCATTTCTTTATGTTTGTCATGTTTGTACTGATAGTATGGTTGTGTTATGTCGTTAGTTTAGTAACGGTTGCAGTGGTGATGGCTATATTAAGTATTTTCTGTGTAGGGAATATTTTAATGCAATAGTAATGTCTTTTCTTTATGTTTGTCATGTTTGTACTGATAGTATGGTTGTGTTATGTCGTTAGTTTAGTAATGGTTGCAGTGGTGATGACTATATTAAGTATTTTGTGTGTAGGGAATATTTTAATGCAATTGTAGTGAGTCTTTTCTTTATGTTTGTTATGTTTGTACTGATAGTATGGTTGTGTTATGTCGTTAGTTTAGTAATGGTTGCAGTGGTGATGGCTATTTTAAGTATTTTGTGTGCAGGGAATATTTTAATGCAATTGTATTGAGTCTTTTCTTTATGATTGTCATGTTTGTACTGATAGTATGGTTGTGTTATGTCGTTAGTTTAGTAATGGTTGCAGTGGTGATGACTATATTAAGTATTTTGTGTGTAGGGAATATTTTAATGAAATTGTAGTGAGTCTTTTCTTTATGTTTGTTATGTTTGTACTGATATTATGGTTGTGTTATGTCGTTAGTTTAGTAATGGTTGCAGTGGTGATGGCTATTTTAAGTATTTTGTGTGCAGGGAATATTTTAATGCAATTGTAATGAGTCTTTTCTTTATGTTTGTCATGTTTGTACTGATAGTATGGTTTTGTTATGTCGTTAGTTTAGTAATGGTTGCAGTGGTGATGGCTATATTAAGTCATTTGTCTGTAGGGAATATTTTAATGCAATTGTAAAGAGTCTTTTCTTTATGTTTATCATGTTTGTACTGATAGTATGGTTGTGTTATGTCGTTAGTTTAGTAATGGTTGCAGTGGTGATGACTATATTAAGTATTTTGTGTGTAGGGAATATTTTAATGCAATTGTAGCGAGTCTTTTCTTTAGGTTTGTTATGTTTGTACTGATAGCATGGTTGTGTTATGTCGTTGGTTTAGTAATGGTTGCAGTGGTGATTGCTATATTAAGTATTTTGTGTGTAGGGAATATTTTAATGCAATTGTAATGAGTCTTTTCTTTATATTTGTCATGTTTGTACTGATAGTATGGTTCTGTTATGTCGTTAGTTTAGTAATGGTTGCAGTGGTGATGGCTATATTAAGTCTTTTGTGTGTAGGGAATATTTTAATGCAATTGTAATTAGTCTTTTCTTTATGTTTGTCATGTTTGTACTGATAGTATGGTTGTGTTATGTCGTTAGTTTAGTAATGGTTGCAGTGGTGATGGCTATATTAAGTACTTTGTGTTCAGGGAATATTTTAATGCAATAGTAATAGGTGTTTTCTTTATATTTGTCATGTTTGTACTGATAGTATTGTTGTGTTATTTGTTAGTTTAGTAATGGTGGCAGTGGTGATGGCTATATTAAGTGTGTTTTGTGTAGGGAATATGTTAATGCAATAGTAATAGGTCTTTTCTTTATGTTTGTCATGTTTGTACTGATAGTATTGTTGTGTTATTTGTTAGTTTAGTAATGGTTGCAGTGGTGATGGCTATATTAAGTTTTTTGTGTGTAGGGAATATTTTAATGCAATTGTAATAGGTCTTTTCTTTATATTTGTCATGTATGTACTGATAGTATTTTTGTGTTATTTGTTATTTTAGTAATGGTTGCAGTGGTGATGGCTTTATTAAGTGTTTTGTGTGTAGGGAATATTTTAATGCAATAGTAATAGGTCTTTCCTTTATATTTGTCATGTTTGTACTGATAGTATGGTTATGTTATTTGTTAGTTTAGTAATGGTTGCAGTGGTGATGGCTATATTAAGTATTTTGTGTGTAGGGAATATTTAAATGCAATAGTAATAGGTCTTTTCTTTATGTTTGTCATGTTTGTACTGATAGTATGGTTGTGTTATGTCGTTAGTTTAGTAATGGTTGCAGTGGTGATGGCTATATTAAGTATTTTGTGTGCAGGGAATATTTTAATGCAATTGTAATGAGTCTTTTCTTAATGTTTGTCATGTTTGTACTTATAGTATGGTTGTGTTATGTCGTTAGTTTAGTAAAGGTTGCAGTGGTGATGGCTATATTAAGTATTTTGTGTGTAGGGATTATGTTAATGCAATTGTCATGAGTCTTTTCTTAATGTTTGTCATGTTTGTACTGATAGTATGGTTGTGTTATGTCGTTAGTTTAGTAATGGTTGCAGTGGTGATGGCTATATTAAGTCTTTTGTGTGCAGGGAATATTTTAATGCAATTGAAATGTGTTTTTTCTTAACGTTTATCATGTTTGTACTGAAAGTATGGTTGTGTTATGTCGTTAGTTTAGTAATGGTTGCAGTGGTGATGGCTATATTAAGTCTTTTGTGTGCAGGGAATATTTTAATGCAATTGTAATGAGTCATTTCTTAATGTTTGTCATGTTTGTACTGATAGTATTATTGTTTTATGTCGTTAGTTTAGTAATGGTTGCAGTGGTGATGGCTATATGAAGTATTTTGTGTGCAGGGAATATTTTAATGCAATTGTAATGAGTCTTTTCTTAATGTTTGTCATGTTTGTACTGATAGTATGGTTGTGTTATGTCGTTAGTTTAGTAATGGTTGCAGTGGTGATGGCTATATTAAGTCTTTTGTGTGCAGGGAATATTTTAATGCAATTGTAATGAGTCTTTTCTTAATGTTTGTCATGTTGGTACTGATAGTATGGTTGTGTTATGTCGTTAGTTTAGTAATGGTTGCAGTGTAGATGGCTATATTAAGTCTTTTGTGTGCAGGGAATATTTTAATGCATATGTAATGAGTCTTTTCTTAATGTTTGACATGTTTGTACTGATAGTATGGTTGTGTTATGTCGTTACTTTAGTAATGTTTGCAGTGGTGATGGCTATATTAATTAATTTATGTGTAGGGAATATTTTAATGCAATTGTAGTGAGTCATTTCTTTATATTTGTCATGTTTGTACTGATAGTATGGTTGTGTTATGTCGTTAGTTTAGTAATGGTTGCAGTGGTGATGGCTATATTAAGTATTTTGTGTGTAGGGAATATTTTATTGCAATTGTAATGAGTCTTTTCTTTATAGACCTCATGTTTGTACTGATAGTATGGTTGTGTTATGTCGTTAGTTTAGTAATGGTTGCAGTGGTGATGGCTATTTTAAGTATTTTTTGTGTAGGGAATATTTTACCGCAATTGTAATGAGTATTTTCTTTATATTCCTCATGTTTGTAGTGATAGTATAGTTGTGTTATGTCGTTAGTTTAGTAATGGTTGCAGTTGTGATGGCTATATTAAGTCTTTTGTCTGTAGGGAACATTTTAATGCAATTGTAATGGGTCTTTTCTTTAAGTTTGTCATGTTTGTACTGATAGTATGGTTGTGTTATGTCGTTAGTTTGGTAATGGTTGCAGTGGTGATGGCTATATTAAGTATTTTGTGTGTAGGGAATATTTTAATGAAATTGTAATGAGTCTTTTCTTTATATTTGTCATGTTTGTACTGATAGTATGGTTCTGTTATGTCGTTAGTTTAGTAATGGTTGCAGTGGTGATGGCTATATTAAGTCTTTTGTGTGCAGGGAATATTTTAATGCAATTGTAATTAGTCTTTTCTTTATGTTTGTCATGTTTGTACTGATAGTATGGTTGTGTTATGTCGTTAGTTTAGTAATCGTTTCAGTGGTGATGGCTATATTAAGTATTTTGTGTTCAGGGAATATTTTAATGCAATAGTAATAGGTGTTTTCTTTATATTTGTCATGTTTATACTGATAGTATTGTTGTGTTATTTGTTAGTTTAGTAATGGTTGCAGTGGTGATGGCTATATTAAGTGTTTTTTGTGTAGGGAATATGTTAATGCAATAGTAATAGGTCTTTTCTTTATGTTTGTCATGTTTGTACTGATAGTATTGTTGTGTTATTTGTTAGTTTAGTAATGGTTGCAGTGGTGATGGCTATATTAAGTGTTTTGTGTGTAGGGAATATTTTAATGCAATAGAAATAGGTCTTTTCTTTTTATTTGTCATGTATGTACTGATAGTATTTTTGTGTTATTTGTTAGTTTAGTAATGGTTGCAGTGGTGATGGCTTTATTAAGTGTTTTGTGTGTAGGGAATATTTTAATGCAATAG